>JAFIDM010094511.1:0-16922 GCA_023159025.1 Thereuonema tuberculata
TGAAATAGCTGTCCCAGATTCCCGACATGATAGCTCAAGATGCGAGAACCTTTTGTTTACTCAGGTGCAGCCTTATATATATGATATATGATATATATCTGCACGTTAAACTTTAAAAACAGTTGGTTTATGTTCGAACTTTCATTGAAGTAGAATTGAAGTAAGCAGTTGAAAAAACATTAGATCACATGATATCACTCTTTCTTTATATCTAAAAACCTTTACATCGTTACATAATACAACCATTGTATCTTCATAACCATTGTATCATTTGAAATATCTTAATAACATTTTCTTTGATATCTTAATTAGGAGTGTTTTTTTTTTCCTTTTCTTAAAACTCAAGATAATGGCAGCAGTGTTGAAAAATTAAGACAAAGTGCCACAGACTATTATTCTTATAATGCAGTACATATATTAAAATGTATCAATATCTGTTGCTTGGATTACTCCAGTTTCCGAGATATTTAATCACTTAACATTATCGAATTAGCGATAGTATTAATAAAGTATCAGGTTTTAATTGAAGATTTGTCGATTCTTTGAAATATAAGGATTCCGATTTCACAATAACTACTTTCTTGATATAATAAAATATATGGAACAGTTATATTTTCGTGTACACTGTTGTTATATGCAAACTACATCACCAACTGAACTTAGCAACCTCTCGTAGACTATTACATATTTTATTTTATTTATTTATTTTAATTTTAGTAAAACTACAACTTCTGTAAATGTAGTGGGTTCTTCTCATATACCCTCAAAACCACCAACTTATACAAACCATCAGTACAATTAAATGTCTAAGTCAGAACGCCTTCAGTTACCCACAATCCTGTGATATCAGTTCGCATATTTCAGTCAGTAAATCTTAGCCTAAAAAAACAAAAAAAATTCACAACATATACTCATAAAATTCAAAAAAATGCATTTACTTCACAGTAGCACATTGATGGAATTCGCAAAACACTTCTAATTGTTCTTGTTTAAATCTACTATAAAAGATATATTAGAATTACAAATGAAATTTAACAATTTTTATAATAAAAGAAAACAAAGAACGCACATAACTAAACAAAACAAAATTTCACTGAGCTTTTTTTGGTATTTGTACTGGGAATCGGAGACAGTACTGTTTCAAGGATAATTGACCTCTCATCAGTCCAATCCGCCAAGCATACCTAGCTCAGTGAAATGAGACGATATACAAAACGGACAAACATACAAAATAACGACCCCTCAATTAAAAAAACATCAAAACAAAATTAAGAATAAAAGGGGTTAATAATTAATCCCAGCTAGCATCCAGCTTAGCATGAAAAGGATTAATTTACTACAATGCCAGTAATTACAATGAAATTTAGAACAATTTTTACAATAAAAGAAAACGGACTGATGCGAGGTCAACAAACCTCGAAACAGTTGGCCTACTGTCTCCGATTCCCAGTACCAATACCAAAAATAGCTCAGTGAATTTTTTTTTTTGTTTTGTTTAGTTATGTGCGTTCTTTGTTTTATTTTATTGCATTCAATGTATTAGAATTGTTCGTAAGATTCAAAAAGGTTATTTTGGAAAAGAAAATCAAGGTCAATTAGACACTAAGACAACAAATAGTAATATAGCAATCACAAACGACATCAAACTCAAGACAAACCACCAAGAAACATAATCAAATCTTAGCCAATAGACTAACTTGTTTGCCATTTGGCTCAAATGTTTTGCTCAAGCACTTGGCTATAGGAGCTGAGATCGAAAGGAATGTGGTTCTGAGTTCACCCCAGCCCTCTATTAAGTAGGGATCAAATTTCTTTCCCATTATTTACAAGCAGGCGGGGCTAATCATTCCATCTCAACTTAGTATCTGTTGATCAGGAGCAGCCTCTATCATCGCCATTGGCCATCATTGACTCCCTTGGGATGAACTACTACTATTACAATTAAATTTATAAATTTCAGCTTTTATTAATCATTTGCTCACTTTCACCAAAAAAACCCCAAAGGATCCAAACCTTGTGGAAAAACCAAATAATTAAGACTAAACTGAAAATGAATTGTGCAAAATAATCTTGAAAATGGTGAATTGCATAGAGCAATTGAAAAATGGAAGAAAGACATAGCAGACAGAAGGATTAGAAGGGAACACATCTCTTCATACTGAAAATTTTTATTTAGGCCCGTTTATAAGAAGAGAAATTTGAGAAACTGTTGCAATATTATTAAGAAATTTTATGTAGACCATTCATTAATTGATTATTTTAACAAACTGTCTACAACATAGACGCTTCTGCAACTGCCATTTTGTTAAAAAAACAAAAAAACAAATCTTATTGGATGAATATTCGATGATTAATTAAAGTTCTACAAAGACAAATATATTTCGTGCTGTGACATCGATTGCATTGCAAATGTATGCTGACTTTGCCGACTAAACAGATCAGCACATTGCCGTTCAATGTATCTAAAGTGCAGTAGCCACCACCCTCAGCATATTTGGAGCCTCTGATATTTGTCATATTCTTCCATAACCTATATCAATTGTGATAGCGTTTAGTCTTCTGATCAAGATCAAAAGACTTATATTCCCGTTTCTGGGGACAAGTATCATTAAAAACTCATTAGAAACAATGATAACAATCGCAGCAATTGTTATGAGCAACAATGACAACTATCGCAACAACAATTGCGTCTTTCGGAACAATCACATTTATAATAATAAGGAAATTAAGGCAATATCAATTATATTTTCATAGACGTATCAGAAGACGTTGCGAAGCATTGCGATTGGTTTACTAATCGCTATCCCTACCTTGTTTAATGTAGCATTTACTTCATTGACATTTAAAAAACAAATCACTTATTTTCAAATTAACTTCTTACCTTCGTCACTTCATAATGAAATTCACTTCGTTGTGATCCGTTGCACATTCCATTACGTAGATCAATTTGTACGTATGTCGGATTTGTCCCCTACCACACCATTCAGTTTTGCCCTTTATCACAAACACAGAACAAAAAATATAGCTGTCATATAAGGGTGTATTAACGAACATATTACAGACGTATTAAATTATAAATAAAATTCACACCTCTATTCTAAACATAAATTTAGTTGAGAAAACAAAATGTTTTACCGCGACAGTAAATTACTTTATTTCGTAAGTATAGATTTTCATAAATCGACATGCCTTTCTATAGGTAATATTAAGTTGTTTAAATAACACCATTGTTTATTGTTTGTATTTTCTTTTTTTTTTCTTTTTTTTAATAGTTCATTTATTTTTACATGAATTTTCATAATGTAGAATGTAAAGTTTTTTGCGTTTGGATGTAGCTCCTTCTTTCACCGACATATTCTCTTGATGATATTGCTATTGAAATATTTCCATGTAATTTTTTATTCACAATTTTTTATTTATTTATTTATTTATTTATTTATTTTTGATATTAACAAATTAAATGACCAAATTAAATTTGTAGATTGAGAATTATCAGCTGTTATATGCAGTAAGTAAATAATATAAAACTTTTATATCAATAGAAAAAGTTTTTTCCGCTCAAAGTCAGTCAGTGATCAAAAGAAAAAAAGTGTTCATTTTTTTCAATAATTATATTGAAAAAATTAAAAACTAAATTATTTTTTAATTAAAGATGTTTTACATATGTTTTACGTTAATATGAAATGACTGGGTTCTGGCCACCACACACAGTTCTAATTAAACATATAAATATAAATACAATGAAATGCGAGCGCTTTCGAGATGATCTACATCTCGTTCTCAAGCGGAGAAATGAAAGAAATTAATCTTTAAATTATTTTTTAATATAAAATAGTATTACGTCGGATTTATCAAGAATAACACCGAAGAAAATTCAAATATATAATTATACTATAGCCTGTAACATATAGAAGACAAATGGGGACCACTACCTACAGAGCAGATTTCGGGTCCCCAGCGGACACAACACACAGAAGAAGACGAAAGAAACAACCATGCCACGACCGGGATTCGAACCCAGATACTGGCGCATTGGACGCCACGGCTGGCCGCCGCCTATATAATTATACTAGCCGGCTATCATCGCTTCGCTCCGAAAGCCTTGCATATATAATGTAATACAACGCTTTATTTATTTAGCAAATTACTATCGAGATCGGGGAATATATGACTTCCCAGTCCTTTGTGGTCTTCTCCACATTCCTATCCTTTCAACCTTCCACAGTTGATAAAACACCACGTGATCATTATAACGTATTAATTAACCATATCGTATATTTATCACTGTATACGTCGCCTGGTAGAATTATCAGATATCTCGTGAGTAATCGTGGTCCGCGCCTGCAAAGAATCTCCTTAAACGCACTCATTGAAACAGCGCTAGCGCCATCTATCGCCAGTTGTGAGAATGTTATAATGCAGTGATTGTCCACCAAACTTCGCGATTTAAAACTGCCGCAGCGCCATCTGTTGCAAGGTTTGGAAAGCTTTTCATTTTGCTTTTTATAATTATTATTGTAAGGAATATAAGAATATTCGAAAAATATTTAATTTTGAGAGGAAAATTTTTTATTATCTTGAGGGGTTTTTTTTTCTTCTTCTTTTTCTTAACTGTTTTCAGTTAAAATTTAAAATTAAAAAAATTGCTCTTTGAGTTCTACTTGTTTTTTTTTTTTGTTTTTTTTTTTTTGTATTACTTTCAGCAAAGATTTTATTGCAAAAAATTAAAAATTAATTAATTTTGGAGTGATTTAATTTTTTTAATTGAAAAGCTTTGTTATATCACTTAATCAGGGATTACATCAGATATTTCATAAACTTAATTAAAAAAGATAATATCGAAGAAGAGGAGAAATCTTTTTTTTTTTTTTTAATACTATTGAAAGACGTCTTTTCTCTTTCAGATGGACGGATTCCAATTGACGCTGACGTCATTGAAGAGATAGACGAAAGCAATGGCGTCAACGCTCGATTCCAAATGCGAGTAGATCCATTAGTGTCCCAAGACGACTGGGACGACGTCTTCGATTATAAGAAGAAAAAGGATTAGAGATAAGAAGAGGAATAACAAATCAATACATCAACGCTTACAGTGCAACTGAGCTTAGAACAAAATATCATCACAAAACAAAGGAAGATTTACGAACGAAAGGATGGACTTTACTCTTCTTTTCTTTCTTTCTTTAAAATAAAAAAAAATACCAAAGTTAAACTGATTGGAATTTTATCTAATAGTAAGTATTAGTAAAAATTGCTAAATTTTATAAGTTCACGATAAATTATCAAATTGTAGAAAATTATCACGTTGGATAAGTGAAAGCAATGCGAGGAAACTAAAAAGTTTCAAAGTTTTTATGAACAAGGAAAATTAAATTTTATTTAAATTAAATAAATTTAAAAAATTATATTATCATTGAAAAATTATTATATCATAAATAAAATTGTAATTATAAAATTATGTAGTAAAAACATTATTATTTTTATTATTAATATTGAAGTTCATTGCATGGTATTAAAATTAAATTTTGTATATAACATAAAAAAAAATATTTTATATAATATAATCGATATAATGAAAAGAATGAAAAGAAGAAGAACTATTTAGAAAGAATGCATATTTTGGATCTCCTAAAAAAAAAAAATAATATAAGAGATTCAATTAAACGTTGAATAAAATTTAAATACTTAACAATTTAAAACAAAAAGTAACCCGAAGTCATAGACTGTGAAATATATGTATAATTTTTTGGCATTTTGGAGAGATATGAATTAGTAATTTAATTTTTTGAATTACTGGAAATTAACGTTACTTGGTAAACAGTACGATATGAAAAAATGAATGTTTTCTTATAATTCCTAAGTAAATAAGTTGTAATGTTCAAATTGTAAGTGGTACGAAACTGTTTTTTAGATACATTAGGTTTCTTTTACACATTTAGTAAGGTTTACAAAGACATAAAGAAATTTTGATCCACAGAATCTGTAGGGATTAAGATAAACAATTTTTATAAATTCAAGATTTCTATTGGAAATGTTTGAAATTAACTCGTAATTAATGATTTAATAAAAAGATAACAATACAGCATTATCGTGTATGTATATGCAAAAGTGTATTAATAATTGTGCCCAAATTTGTCGTATAAATGTCTTATGTATTTTTTCTTTTTTAAATTTGTAAAATATTCTGTCAAAAATATTTTATAATATATCTACTTTATTTTAAACTTTTGTCTAACCAATTTTTATTTCGAATTTATATATTTAAAAGTAAAAGTAATGATGATATTTAAGAAAGTGTTTTTTTGTGATAGTATGATTTACAACAAAAGTATTTTTATTTAATGTAATATGGTATAATTTCAGAGACATATGTAGTATGCTTCAAATAGAGTGTAAAAATATTACATATAAAAATGCTGTTCATCCTTTTGCCATGTAAAAATCATTAACATCCATTATATAAATCTTAACATTTCAATTACCATTAATCTCTTATTTTAACTATTACTACTTTAGTTAAAGGTTAACCAGGCAGTACTGTAGTTTGTTTTCTTGTGAGATATCTTCAGCTGATATGTAAATATATTTACAATCTTCATTAGCCCAATTATACTTCGCGTAATAGTTTATCATTGTGTAAAATTCATATCAACATTATCGCATTATGTACGGAATTTTTTAAAGAAAAAAATATTTACTGCATAGTTAAAGGCAAAAGCTAGTTCCTTGATTATGTTTTATAAGAAAAAAAGGCAAAATTTCACTGAAATTGCAAAAGAAATAATTTGATTATAGTTTTTAAAACTGCAAAGCTTATTCTGACAGTCTTTTGCTCTTTTGTATTGTATTTAATATTGTAGTTTACTTTTTTTTTCTTACGTTGCTGTCGATTTTCTAGAATGAACATAACGATGATTCCTCTGTTAATATGGACAGGATCAATAATAAAGATTTGTAAAGTATAATAAGAACTCAGTTTTCCGGCAAAGAAAGCAGAAAGATCCTACAACTGGCAGCACTTTCTTAAACTCACTATAAAACGTGTAATCTCGATAAATCGAAGACGGAACTCGTTAAATTGAAGTGCTATTGTTACGTTCTCTAGTGACTTCGAAATAGCGAGTGTCTGAATGTAGTTGAAACGTCTTTTTACATAAGATATGTTTTTACTTTATTTCAAAAGAGATTATCATTTGCTGAAACTCGTTATCTCGAAGTCGATAGGCAAAAAAATAAATCGATTTAAACGAATTTCAATCTTTAAGTAAAACCGTAACTTCGAGAAAAGTATCTGGAATATAAATTGTTCTTTCTTCACTAAGATGTTGTTTAGTCAGCCATTATCAGGTATGTGGATCTTCTTTCTGTACTTGATTAATTATTTTTAATCATGTTCAGTTTTTTATTTTTAAAAAAAGTATGTAAAACTATTTTAGCAAGTTAATGCAAATTTACCATATTAAATTGAGAAATGTCAGATGTAATGCAATATAACTCACATTGCCGGATAATTGAGGTTTTTATTGTAATTTTTTTCGTTTTAGTTTAAAATGTGCTTCGCTTTCGTTTAACACAAGGCAATTATTTTTCTACGCTAGCCACGAACTGTGTAAAAGATTATTACCACTTCATTAAAATGAAATTTATCAAAATATTCAATGAAAGATACAATATCAATGATGCTTCTTTCTTAGTAAATAAAAGACATCTATTGGTAATTACTAGTTTACTGTAGTTTGTTAATTATCTAAATGCATTAACCTATTTTGAAATATTTTTGTGTTACGTGCGATCTTCGTGTCCGAAGGTCAGTGTTCTATGGATCTCTAGTGTTCCGAAGATGGCGAACCCTTAGAGGATCCGATAGAATTTCAAAATAAAGATACTGAAGTGGTTTCCCGTTGCTTTCCTCAGGAAATCATTAAGGAATAAATTCAGACTGGAAGAGAAAGAAGAAGAAGCAGACAGGCGCAGGAAAGAAAATTTTCACAAACAGCCATGCCCACGCCGGGATTTGAACCCAGGTTCCAACGTATCTGTCTCATGCTCAATATTATTAAGCAACATGAAATATATGTTGCTTAATAATATTGTAAGTTTTCGTCATATATTCTAAATCGATTCTTCAGACTATTTTCAATATTCGTCCTCAACCGAAAGATACAACCATTTCCATTTTCAGGAAAGCAAACATTACATTTTTTTTTTAATTTTCGTTTTTTGAAGTTACAGTCTTGATGGAATAAGCAAAAAGCTCTGCAAGATATTAATCAAAGTAAAAAAAGAAAAACAAAACAACAAATGCTTTTAATTATTTTGTGAATTATAGGTTTATTATCACCATTTGAACGGTTTTTAGACCTGTTTTTAAATACTTTTCTTGCTTGATGGAATACATTCAAATATCTTTTTTTTCGTAAGAAGACTAAATTTGACCAATCCGTCTAATAATTCAGTGAAAACAATTACGGACAGTTCCCTCAAATTTCCTTATCTTTAGATGATCTGTTCATTTGGAAGAGAGCCGTTATTTTCAATTTCAATACATTTCGCAATCATTATTAAAAATGATAACAGACAAACAAAAAAAAAAACCTATTTCGATGCTGCCCTCACGGTTGACGTAGCAGACTCTAAAACTGAAAATTCAGTTTTTGTCAGCTTCACACAGATCAGATCGTGAATAAAATTCAATCTTTCAGAGACAATGTAACGCTATTAGGCTATCAACCATAAAAAATAAGTAGTGAAATGACCATGTAATATTCTTTGTAATGTCCTGTTATTTGATCTTCCTCCAATTGGTGACTCCGATTGTCCAATGTTTTTAGTAATTTGTGGCTATAGAAACAAAGTCTCAACATTATCTCCCAGATGTGTTCTGTAGGAGATAAGCCTAAGAACCTTGTGGCCAAGAGAGGGAGTTCATACTTTGTAGTGTCGCTTGGGCGAAACGTCCTGAATGAAGAAGAACTGCGTCAAAGAAATGTGCAGTGAATTTTTATCGCTATATTACTGTAGCAATAAAATATTCCCGATACAAGACAAAATCGTAATTGATGCACTCTAGATCAAAACATCTACTAAGAATCTTTGTGACTTCCTGCGACTGTTACATCACCATTTAGCAAAAGACACTATATTCTTACATCGCTTCACTAATTATTGCTTTCACTATCCTTTCATCATTATAAATTGTTTCCCTGACTATATATAGGGTACCTGAGCCATATAACGCCATATTTACCCTTAACGCCACCTATCTAATTCTTCATAAACATAAGAGATGGTGGTACTGCACTAAAGTAGTTTGCATTGCCATGCCATCTAGTGTTGAAGTGAGTTATTAGCAGACCGCCAACATTTTCGAGTGAAATTACATTTTGACTATTTCGTGTCGAGGACTGGTTCTGAAAGGCTGCTGCTATATCAAGGTAAGATAAAATATAGAGTTTTTTTAATGTTCAGCAAAGATTATATATAAATACAAACTATATATTTTCTTGATTCTTGAAGATTCTTCTATGTAGATAAGATAAAGTTATTTTTAAAATTCGGAAATTGTAGACAAACAAGTGTATCATGTGATCTATGTGCTCAGTAGCGCTTTAACGCCACTTGAACGCCATTAATAAACTTTTTATTTTTTTTAAGCTTACTTCTCTAAAGCTTTTTGAGTTAACTGAAAAATATTGTTTTTTTTGTGGTATTTTGTCTTATTGTCTCATTTCATTTAAAAAGAGGGGATATTCAAATTAATTTTTACATTTCCTCTTTTGGCTTAGCTACAGATTAGAAAGACTGTGTTAATTTCAAGTGATTTTTTATTATTTTTTACAGAAAGTCAAATTTAGTTGCTTTTTACTGTAATTTTGTACAAATAATGTTTACAATGATGGAATAATTCTTAATTTTAAATAAGTTAAGTTACTAGAAAGTAGGTGACGTTAATTGGAACAGGTGTTCCTAATAACGCCAGTTTGCAAAGTTTTCTTCTTTGAGTTCTCTTACTTCTTCAGTAAAAATTATCATATGTTTCATTATGGTATGCTCCAACAGAAGATTAAACTTTCTTGGTCATAATTTTCGTGTTTCGATACACCTTATTTCCAGACTTACAATAATTTAAATGTTAAGGTGGCGTTATTTGAGCAGGGTACTTTAGTTAGAATCTGGTTTAAACAGACACGTTGTTTATGCTATTTTATGTTTAACAGTGTTCTTTTTATAATGTAATCATCGAAATGTTATGTCTATGACGGTGTTTTATATATGACGAAACTTTTATTATATAAGAGATGAAGGATTCTGTTTCTACTTTACTGATACTATTAGAATTCAATTTTATAAAGTAGCAATGAACAAAAATACTATAAATTTGATTCAACTCTTCTAATTTCCAATGCCTTTGTTTAAAGCTTTAGAATTACTTATTTTTGATAAGCATTATATTTCTCAACTTTGAACGAAAAAAATACTTTTATTTGCCTGTTCGGCTATAAGACATTTTATCAACTGTGATTGTTTCTACCAGTCTCTTCCCTTCAACACCCATTATTCCTTCATTCTCTCTTACATGCGACGAAATTCTTGGATCTTCAACATGCAAATATTTCAACTAAATGCACAACCTTTTTATAGGACCTTTCAACATTATTCCGTCTCTTCCAGCATCAGACCCTCCTTCACTTGGAGGCATCTTAGACACCATTAGTCTCCCTCGTTCAAGCAAATACTTCGCTTGTAATCATTCACAAAAGGCTTCATGGTTCTTTGAGTAGCCCTTAACTTATTAAAAACTCCTCTAATTTGATTTTTAAAACTTTCCATCTGAAGTTTAAAGTTATTTTTAAAGTTTCTTGATTGCTTGATTCTTGATTTCAATAGCGCAAAAGCATCTTTGGCTAAACTGTTTGAAGAAAGGTAAAAACTAGCATACAGTGTGCACCAGAAGGAATGGTCATGTAACCTACTCCGAACGGTTTCCAAGACAGAGCTACAGTGGCAAATTTGTTCAGTTCAAAGTAAATTTTCAAAAATTCTACTATCAACTTTAAGACAGTAAACTGGAGTTACAAAGTCTTCTGAGTCCATTTTGACGGGTTTTTTTTTAATCTTTTCCTGTTGCTCCAAATTTTGTGTTGACTCTGGTTCAAATGAAATTTGAGCACGGCAAACCGTAACCCATTTACAATGTATCGAAAACACTGGAAAACACTCCTGCGATCTGAAATTCTACCCACAGGAAACTGTTGATATTCTTCAACAGCAGCAGTGGCACTAATATCAGAAATAGTAACTATGAGCATCTCTCCATATCTTGATTTGTGAAGATATACGACATTTTGAACAATAATTGCACAATGTCACTGTTTGACTGTTATGTTAAAAAGTCAAAACGGTTCATACCGATTCATTTAATATAGACAAGTGATGCAAGAGGGCGGGAAAAAAGACAACAAATTCAAAACACTGTACATTCAAATACCTTTATCTCGGAAACCATTCGGAACAGGAAACATGTTCATGTAAAATGATCTATTTCTAGAGGCAATTATAGCGGGAGATGAAAAATGGATATTATACGATAATTTCAAACGAAAATGATAGTGGTCCTATCTGGAGAGGTTTTCAACTATTGTAAAGTCAGGATTTGAAGAAGGTAATGCTTTCTATCTAGTGGGGCTGTAAACGGATAGTACAAAATCCGGAGAAATCATAAATCCAACTAGAAAAACTGAAGAAGTGATTATATTAAAAAGTACAACAATGACAAGTAGACTCGGTGTAGTATTTCACCATGTAAAGTTCGACCGCATTCTACAATTCATCATCCAGCATAACTTATCTGAGTTGAATTGGGAACTCTTAATTCTCCCACCTTATTCATCAGACTTGGCACCATCAGATTTTTATCTTTTTTGGATTCTAGAAACATACCTTGCAGAGAAAAGTTTCAAAACTGACAATGTTATTAAAATTTACCTTGAAGACGTTTTCAATATTTAGTAAATGTGTAGATTTTTATAAAAATGGAGTAAATAAGCTTATTGGATATTGGGAGTTGCAGAAACAAAATGGTGAATAATAATTTGATATCAACTTGGACAAAATTAGTTTGTTGTTTCATAAATAAAAAGCGCCAAGTATTTTTCATGGAAGAGCCGGTACATTTATAGAGTTCATGAGCACATTTACAGAGTAAATTTGTAACTTCTTACCTTTGTTCATATCTGTTCATTAGTCTATACAGGGTGGTCTGAAATGTTATCGAAACTTGAAGCCCCGATGAACGTAGCTTTGCTACAGATGTCCAGATGAACATGAGTGCGGAAGTGCTTTATTCAGATGTTACAGAACGATTAATACATATATAGGTTACATGTAGCCACTGTTACTTGGTGTTCGAAGTGACCTCCATCAGCATCAATACATGCCTCATACTGTCGTCGGGAGGATTTTCGGACACGCTCAAACATGCCACGGTACCCTGAATCGTTGTACTCCCATCTACAATGCGGTCACGCAATGTTTGTACATTGGGAGATGGTGTAAAGTACTCTAGCCTTTTCAAATAGCCCCTTTTGAAGTACAGAGGATTTAGATCGAGGGAGGATGCAGGCTGAAATGATGTTTTCCAATCCAACGCCAGGCTGGGCGGATTTAAGAGGACGTCGAGGCTGAAATGATGTGGAGCCCCGTCATGCATGAGCCACAGTTGACGACGGATGTGCATTGGAATAGCCTCTAGCAATGTAGGGAAGTCGGTTTCAAGAAAATACCTCATCTAACAGTGGCTATACCAAAGCCAATGTACGTGTTAATCATTCTGTAACTTCTAAATAAGGCATTTCCGGAAACTTCTTCATATGGACTTTTTCGAGATTTTGCTACGTTGCATCAGGCCTTCAAGTTAGCCAACTATTTCAGGACTATCTTGTATTATCGTGCATTCCTATTAATCTTTTCTGGAAAACGTTACGGTAACGTAAGGAAATAAAAAGTTTTTGCCATAACGTGATTTATATACGGGAAACGCAAATGTCACGTGAACGAATACGGTAACCACAATAGCGGGCTCTGTCATGAAGAGAGGTTTTTCCAAAACGTCACGGTAAGCTAATAAACAAGATGGAAGACATACTTCAGATCGCTGCATTTTGAGGCATTGACGGTGATTTGTTTGAGGATGTAGTGTTTTAATATCCTGAGAGAAAGAAACATTCAGGTTCAAGAAGATGAAAATCCAAGGTTGAGTTTAAATGAAATGAATTTTAGCAAATGCTCGACATGTTCTTTAACAGAGAAAATTTTTTCCCTGTTGCTGTTACAGTTTTCTGGTGAATCTCATTCCACAAACTCTTATCATCATATGGATTTGTCCCAATTACTTCGCGCAAGAGTATCAAGTCGTCATTCATGTTAGATCTAATTCTCTCAGGTTTATCGGAACTCGTGTTTCCTACCGTGAAGCGATACGCTACACGAGAAAGGTTAACGTATAACATTACCGGTATTTCCTTTACTAGACAGTGATGTATGCGCAGAATACCAGTCATGTGACTTTAGCGCTACCGTGTAGAATAGCGAGCTTGGCAAAAAATTTTCTAGTGAGTGAATGCTTAACGTAATGAAAAACGTAAAATTTCAAATAGAAGTAACAGAAAACTGGCGAAAACGAAAAAATAAATTTCAGTAAGTAAAACGATGATTTTAAATAATAAAAAAAAATATTTTTAATTTCTAAATATAATATAAATGTAAATAAATACATAACATAACTATATCTAATAAATAAATAATATCAAATCTTATTTCTTGGCTAATTATTTCGTTATATTGTCAAGACTAATGGAAAACGAAATTTAAATTTTAGTATAAAAAAAAGCGAAATCTTTTTTTTTCTGAAGCGAAAAACGTAACGAATCATTTTTTTGCATTTGCCAACTCTGCTTCGAACCAATTTATCTTCGCCGGAGTGGAAATTACACTAATAATTTTCATTTAGGTTTGTTACTTTTTTTTTCTTGATTAATATTCTGAAATTCACGAAAATGAAACCATTTCACGCTTCTACTTTTTTTTTTTTTTTTTTTTTTATTTATTTTTTTATTTATTTCTTGCAAATTTAAACATTACAGTCCTACTAGGTAAACTCACTTTAGACCCTTATTTGAGTGATTTCGACTGATGAAGGATAATAATCCAGAAACGGTCGTTTCATGATACTATGACAAAAAAGATCTAGAATAGGAAACTTCCGTATTTAAAATTCTTAATATGATTCGTCTTTCTAGGATGATAACCTTCCAATTTTTTTTTTCGAATTTATACAGCAAATCTAAATATGGCTTTTAAATTCCGATAATTTGCCCAAAGCGTTGCGCTGATAACGATCTGTTTTGGTTCTGTTTCTCACATGGGGAATTCAGCAAATAGAGGGATCGGCAATTTCATTTCCTACTTAAGCTAAAATACAAATGACCATTTTAAATTACTTACTTAGCTGTCAAAAACGGCATGGTCAGAAAAGCAAATGTATACTTATTTCGATAAAAGTGATTATCAAACGCATGCAATCATCGGGACAAAAAATAGGCCGAATAACAATATCCCAGTTTTGATGTTTACAGACCAAACAAATTTATATTGTTAACTATAGAATAGAAACAAATACAGAGGGTCGTTTACAATCTATGGTAACGATTTGCATGGCGCGTGACGACGCAACCAATCACAGTAGGTATGCAAATTTATGCAAACGTACAGGTGAGTACTTAAAGATTAGTGTGGAGGGGTGCGGGTTAGTTTGTTCGGAGAAATTCCGCCGAAAGTGTCACAGTTTTGGGAAGGGTACGTTACAGCCCTTTCCTACGCGAAATTTAGTTATTCCGCAATAATTACGGCATATAGAAAAAGAGGTTTCACCATTTCGAAGAAAGGAGTTCATGTGTTGGCTGGTGTTGGTTTGGCCCATACAGGACAGATTTCCGGGACTGAAAAGCAAGCAAATCCAACGACACCTATAAGTCGCAGATTTGGGACTTCAAAAGAAACATAAAAGCAAGGTTCACAAGCTCTTACCAAAGCACATTTCAGAACGTAACACAAATTGCAGAAAACTGTATGAACGACATCTCGCTGGGGATAAATGGAAGTATGTGGCCACATCAGAAGAAGCATATGTTTATCTGTCCGACTGCAATAAACCAAGGGCGATTTTCTATCGCCCAGTGGGAGCCAAATCGTTTCCAAATTGGTACAGAGAATGTCGTGAAACTTTTTCGAAGGGATTCATGATCGTTGCGGGTTATTCCTATCAAGGCAAGCTACAGATACGGAGGGTGGCTCAAAATGTAAAGGTGAAGTCTGCGTACTATCAGGATTACGTACTGACACCAATTTATACACAGGAACTACCTGCTCTTTACGGAAACGGCGTTTCCAAGGTCCGTCTCCACCAAGACAAGGCGTCCAGCCATATGTCCAAATCGACCCAGAATTTTCTGACACGAATGAAACAGGAAACCGGAATCCAGGCTGTACCGTTTACCGAGATACCAGTGAAGTCTCCAGACGCATCGCCCATGGATTTTTGCGCATTTGGACTATTAAAATGAGCATTGGGAAGACGCCGTCCTCGTTCATCGGATGGACTCTGGAAATGTTGTCAGTAGGAGTGGCAACGTATAAAGTCTTCCCGTTCTTCGCAGTAGTCTCCTGCAATGGAAACTGCGCTGCAGAGCGATAGCAGTATCTCATGGCCATCAAATAGAGCATGATCGTTGGTGGAGAAACGGAATTTCTGGGAAAGAGACCCGAATCCAAATCGTTACCATAGATTGTAAACAACCCTCCGTACGAGAGCAATAAAATCGCAGAGTTGCATTATTTTTTTTTTCTTATTTTCCTTGCGATTCGCAATTTTTTTTTAAATCAAAATAATGTCAATAGAACAGCAACAATAGAACAGCACCCTAAATTGATAAAATTGATGAAAAATCGAATGAAGGCTAGAGGAGGAAATACCAGTTATTAATAAAGATAATTTTATAAATGTTGTATTGAATTTTGTTTTAATATCCATTTCCCAGGCTGTACGAAGTCGAGGTTTTCTGGTAAGCTAGGAGATTCCTCCAAAAAGCACTCTTTAGACACGCAATACACACTTAAATAGTATTTATCATTGGATAGGTGATGACGATCTTTAAATTGACTTTATTTAAATAAAGGAAAATAAAACAAAAAGTAAAAAAATGAAACTGAGCGATTTTTTTTCGCTCTCGCATATAGTTAACGTAGAATTATGTACCATATTAATTAATATATATAATTAATTTATAAGATAAATGTACCCATTCATGTAATCTTTGCTTCTCATTGGATTTTTGAAACTGAAAATTTTTTAATTACACCAAAAGTAATCGGCGTGGGAATAAGTTTCTTGAAAAAAAGCTGATACTATTACACCGTTTTGCAAAGCGATATCATTTTATTATACTGAAAAACTATTTAAAATAAATAGGTTTTTGCTTTCTTCATTTGTTTGAATCTTACTTTACGTATTTTGTTTCAAAAAAATTGGAAACTCTTTGGTTGTTCCAGAAGACACAAGGGAATAGACGCAGAGGCTCCAGAGAGTAACAAGTTCATGAAGTGGGGATTGGAAGAACATCCAGAAGGCTATTCGCCTTAACCTGGAAAGCTATACCTAACGGATAAAGAATTAAAACTAACTATTTCATTAAAAAAAAGTATTTTTTTGGTTTTTTGTTTTGTAGAAAATTTAAAGTATATTAAATCTACCCATATTTTCGGTCTGTTAAATGGTAAACTATGACATTTATTTATCAAATTTAGAAGTTAAGCCGTCAATTACAGTCATTTAACAGCCATTTATAGTCATTTACAGTCATTTTACA
>JAFIDM010094511.1:16932-39182 GCA_023159025.1 Thereuonema tuberculata
ATCCTGAAAATTAAATCTTCATTATCCATTCGAAGGAACGTCATCTATATTTTTGGTTTGACTTTTTTTTTTGAAATTTTACTCAAATCATAAAAATTAAGTTGTTTTAATGCCATGGAATATTAAGCCTAACTTGTAACTAAAGCGTTTTATGATATAAAAAGTTCAAATTTAAATTTTCAAGCAATTCGTAGCGATTTACATTTATTTTTAGAAATATTTTGTTATATTTTTTTGTTGTATTTACTTAAAACCCATTAAAATCGATGTAGTGAATATGAAATCATACAACGGAAATAAAGAAAAAAGGGTTCTAAAAAGCAATGGAAATTACTATAAACTAGTTGACTCGTGCGAATTATTCGCAACAAAAAAAAAACACCTTTGAGAAATAATAAACAACTCCAAAGCTGTCGTGCATGTTAGTTAAACACATTGTCAATAGATGGCTTCTTCTACATTTTTATAAAAAGGTTGACCCGTGCGAATAATTCGCATGGTATCTTGATCAGTCACCGAATTGTATTGTGGAAATAAATAAATGAACAGATGTCAATAGATGCGCCTTCTACATTTTTAGTTTATTAAAGTTCAGTTTATTTAAGCTAAATTTATCTTTATTTAAGCGTGTCTACATTTTTATAAAAAGGTTTTTAAAATAAAGTTTTTCAACGAA
The DNA here is from genome assembly GCA_023159025.1 of Thereuonema tuberculata. Lineage (NCBI taxonomy): Eukaryota > Metazoa > Arthropoda > Chilopoda > Scutigeromorpha > Scutigeridae > Thereuonema > Thereuonema tuberculata. The sequence goes on from JAFIDM010094511.1 coordinate 17,609, forward strand.
AGCATTAATTTTAAACAATTTGTTTATTTTTCGTTATTAGCGGTGAACGTAATCTTCCAAATGATGTCTCAATCATTGATTTTGATGAAGTATTAAGGGAGATATGGCGTACCGACACAAACACACCTTTGAGAAGTAATATATAAGGATTATATTTAATTTCTATTACACATTCAGTGCGTAATAAATGAAATAATTTATAGTAATTTTCATTTTTTTTTAGATCCCATTTTAGAAATATGAAAAATGCACATAGACTTTATCTAATTATTTTCAAAAAAATACAAAATAATGAGGTTTTTTTTAAAAAAGTACTACCTTTAGAATAAAAACAAAGGAAGAAACGTTCAACTCTGAAAACTTAAAAAATTAATATTCACAATTTTTTTTAAACAATTTCTAGATTTAAATTATTCTTGAAATAAATGAAATAATTTTATTATTTAAAAATTAAATTAAAAATTAAGAAATACAGCAAAAGCATCTCACCTTTTGAAGAATTAAATTTCCGATTAACCAAATTGTAATTTGAATAAAGGTTTTACATAAAAACAATTTTGAATTTAAGAAGCCATGTTTGAAGATGAAATAATGAGGGATGAAAGATCTCAATCGACTTTCTAGAAACTCTAAATAATGAAAGTGAAAGAATTGTTAGCCATCGTCTACCAGAACGAGATTTCTCATTATTTGTAATACTAGTAAGAGATATCTCGTTCTGGTAGACGATGGCAAACAATTCTTTCAGTTTCATTGTTTAGTTTCTAGAAATTCGATTGAGATCTTTCATCCCTCGTTCTTTCATCGTCACCACACCTTTCATGGCTTCTTAAATTCAAAATTGTTTTTTGTGGAATACTTGATTCAAATTACAATTTGGTTAATCGGAAATCCATTCTTCATAAGGTGAGAAGCATTGATACATTTCCTATTTTTTTAACTTTTAAATATTAAGTTTTTAGTATTCTAAAAAAGAAAAATTCTATATAACGAGGCTTAAAAAATAACTAAGGGTGAAAATTTAAAGTTTAATAATTTGTAGTATTTTTTTACATTATTTTTAGGACTATTTTTTCCTTTTTTTATATTTCTGTTGTATGAATCATATTAATACATCGATTTTGTGGTATAAAGTAAATACAATAAAAAATAAAACATTTTTTACTTTAAGTTAATGAAGACTATTTATAAAAATAAAGATAACTCATTACGAATTCTTCTGAAATTTGAAATTGAAGTTTTTATATCATAAATTAGTCAATAAGAAAGGCATTTCAACAACTTAATTTTTATGATTTGAGTAAAATTTCAAAACAAAAAAAAAGTTAATCAAAAATATAGATGACGTTTCTTCGAATGGATAATGAAGATTTAATTTTCAGGATAGGATAAAAAATTTTAGTTATAGATTTTTTTAGATTTTGTAGATATAAAGGACTGTTGATTTAAACGTTTTTGAATTCACGGTACTTACCGATAAGTGAAAAAATCTGAATAACTAATAAAAGTTTTATAAATTTTCCGAATATTTTTGAAGAGAGAAAATGGATGAAATGTTCTCACAGTCTGAACTTAACGGTAAATCCTGCTGATATTTGGTAATAAGGATGAAACAGCTGTCCAGGATTTCCGTTGATGATAGCTCAGTGTACGAAAGTATATTTTCTGTCCATTAATGGACTTTTTGGCTTATATATTAAGTAGTTTATACATGTAAGTATTTAAGTTGAATCATTCATTTACTACGTTTTTTGAGAAATTGTTGGATCTATTTAATTTCAAAATGAAAAAGTTTTAAATTTCAGTAAATTTAATAACCATATTCCTTCATAAATTCTGTCTTCACATGCACATAACTTATGTATTTCTTCTACTATTTCTAATGTCTTAACTTTTGCAATCAGATTTACCATATGAAGAGCAAATAAAACAATGTGAAAAGGCAAAATGTAAAATCGAAATAAACATCAATGTTTTCACATTTTCATTGAAAACACCTACCTTAAGATGCGTGAAACTTTGATTCGTTTTAAGCAATTCTTAGTTTCTGGTTGATTTTTATACCAATGGGGATTAAGGAGGAAAAAAATAAATAAATAAGCGAAATAAATAAATAAATAAATGCAATAACGTAAAAAACTTGAAACGTTGAGTTCACAAAGCGAGAAATGTTAGTGTTAATATCTTCCACGAGTCTTCCATGAATAATAATAACAAGTTCTGGATACAACAGTAAAGAATATGGAACTATAAAACCGTTATTTTTAAATTCATTATTTCATCTCAGCTTTGGAGTAATTTAGGATAATTTGAGAAGCACTGTTAATCACTTCAGAAATCCCTCAAGAGGGTTGGTATTTATTACGTTGTATAATACAAAATTGCTTAAATATACAATGTCCGGCCACTTTATTAGGTACATCCCTGCTGTGCCCATGAATGTCTGGACCCGTTGTGTCTCACAACAACTCTTCAAGTCGGTGGGGCAGTGTCATGGTGTAGGGGATGTTTTCCTGGCACACGTTGGGTCCATTGATACATCTGGACGCACGTCAGGATGCTAGAATGTACCTAAACATCGTAGTTAACCAAGTGCAACCATACATGTTAACAGTTTATCCTCATGTAGATGGCTACTTCCAGCAGGATAATGCGCCGGTGCACAAAGCCCGCATCACTATGGGATGGTTTGTGGAACATGACTATGAGTTTCCTTGCTGCAGTGGCCCACTCAGTCCCCGGATATCAGCCCGATTGAAAATTTGTGGGATGAGTTGGAACGGACTGTTCGCTCCAGGCCTACATCTCCATCAAATCTTCAGGAACTGCGTGTCATACTCATGTTTGCATGGCACACAATACCTCGAGAACGTTTTCAGCGTCTTGTGGAATCCATACCTCGACCAATTCAGGCTGTTTTGAGGGCTAAAGAAGGCCCAACACGCCATTAGACAGGTGTACTAATAAAGTGACCGGACAGTGTAAATTAAAGCACATAAAAAATAATTTTCCATTTTTAATCAGCGTTCTTTGACAACTGTTGGTTCGCAGTGTAAAAGAAACAAAATGAAAATGGCTCATTGGCAAGGCTTTTTTTATCCTGTCTTATTGAATATTCATCATTTGCAACTTGTTCTATAACTCTCTAATTTGTGCGAATCTTCATGTAATACAGTAATGGTATTTGTGGGAGAGTCAAGTTCTGGAACTGAACTGAAGTAATTTATTTAACTAAAAACATTGGTTTTTATATAGTTTAATTGAAAAATTTGATTGGAAGATTAATGAAATATACAGAATGATTGATCAAAACATAACGAACTTAAATTAACTAATGTGACGTGTTGATTAGTCATTTACTCGAACTTACTTATAACTTACTTACTTATTAACTGAAGTGAATGGGAATGCGTGGGTGGTAACAACTCTTCTGGAAGCCCATTTTTATGCCACTGGTGAATCGAGCATGCCACGATGGAAATTGTTTGAACCTTAATTTACAATGACTTGAGTAAATTTGAGTTTAATCAATAGTGGTGTCACTTCTACCAACACAAGCGTTTGATAGATTGTACGGTATAGTTTGGTTTTGTGTGCTTAGTATAAAAACCGTGAATTGCTTGTTAAATTAAGAAAAAACTATTTATTTTCTTTGTCGTCCGTAGATTCCATTGTGATCTGTAAGCACAGAAATTCCAACTCGAAAAATATATGCAGGAGAATTATGCTTCGATGTTTCTAAACACTTTCGAGACATTAGAGGAATCTTCTTGAAACTTGGTTTGCATATTTATGAAACGAACTAATTTTTTTCTTTAATTTAAATGTTTCCTCATGGGTTCTTGCCCCAAAAATCAGCGCGAAGAGATGATCAAAATTCCCATATTAAAGGATTAGGACTGAACAAAGTAGTTTTTATTTATCATGTCATAAACAAAGATATTCCACTTCCACTTAATAATCCTAAAATTCGTGCGCATGGCTATAATATTATTAAAATTAAATGGTTTTTATAAATAAAGTGGATTTATTTAATTTTTGCAGAAATTGAAAAAAAAATCACAGTTTGTATTCAGGGGGTTTTATTTGAAAGTAGATTTTTCATTTTCATATTATTTTTATCACTTAAAAAAAACAACACCCAAACAGGATTTTGATGAAAGTATGCGTTTAAGTACTTTCAGTAACTTATTTTTCTTTTTAAGACTTAAATAACATTAACATCTTTGTTTTGACTCTAGATTGTATGTCAGCTCGGGCAAAATGTGGGCAGATAAGTATGTACTGCAAGCGTGTAAGACCTTGAATGACGGAAGAGGAGAAACTCCGAAGAGAATCTACACTTTCATCAAGGAGAGATTTGGTGGAGAACTAACATCGCAGGAGGTGATGAATGCCGTTGGTGAATCTCTCATGCAGGGAATGATCAATGGTCGTGTGACGAAGACCAAAGACCAAAGGTTCTCTATCTTCAAGGCTCGTGTGTCTCCACCTGAACGTAGTACACCCTACTTGCCTCTGTATCCACCTGTATCAGGCAGTAATTCATCCCTGTTTCATCTGCTACAAGCTCCTAGTGTCATTTGCCCTGACAGGGTTCTCAGAGCTGACCTCATCCCTCTTGAAGATTTGGATCAAAATGTCGTTGGTGCTCAGGATTGTGATCAAGAAAACAATCTGTCTTAGGGCTGATGTAAGTCCCAGATAAACTCATCTGTAAATGCAGCTGATTTGATGTTGAAGAATAAGGGAAAGCAAACAAAAACCTCTTAATGAAAAAAAAATATTTCGAGAAATAATAAAATCACTTAAATATTCTATGATATACATAAATAAATCTTAATTAAAAAAAATGAGATGTTGCAAGTATTTGAGCCCAAATACGTGATCGAAATTAACATGTAGTGAAAACAACAATGAGATAAAATATTCAAAGAAAAAAAAAGTAAAGACCTAGTGATATTTTGAGTCGCCTGTAAACTTATGTAAACGTTTTTGAAGTAATTGTTTTCTTGTAAAAATGACTGTAAATGACTGTAAACTGAATGTAAATGACTGTATAACTTCTAAATTTGATAAATAAATTTGATACATTACCATTTAACAGACTGAAATATAAGTAATTTAATATACTTGAAATTTTCTACCAAAACAAATTTTTCTTTTAATGAAATAGTTTTCTTAATTATTTTTAATTCTTGTGAATTTTATCTGTTAGGTATAGCTTTCCAGGTTAAGGCGAATAGCGTCTGGAAGTTCTTCCAATCCCCACTTCATGAACTTGTTACTCTCTGGAGCCTCAACGTCTCTTCCCGTCTGTCTTCAGGAACGACCAAAGTGTCCAATTTTTTTTAAAAAAAAAACGTAAAGTAAGGTTCAAAGAAATGAAGAAAGCAAAAATCCCATTTAATATAAATAGTTTTTCAGTATAATAAAGTGATAACGCTTTGCAAAACGGTGTAATAGTATCTCAGCTTTTTTTCAAGAAAAATATTTGCATGCGGATTACTTTTTTTGGTGTAATGTAAAAATTTTCAGATTGTTTGAAAAATCCAATGAGAAGCGAAGATTGCGTGAAAGGGTCCTTTTATTTTGTTACATAATTCTGTTACCTACACTTGAGAGAAGAAAAAAAAAATTTTGTTTTATTTTCCTCGCGATTTGCAAGTTTTCTTGAATCAAAATAATGTCAATTTAAAAATAGTTTGATCATCTATCCAATGGTACCACTTATGCGTGTATTGCGTGTCAGGACAATGCTTTTTGGAAGGATCTTCTAGTCTACCAGAAAACCTTGTTTTCGTAGAGCCTGAGAAATGGTGATTAAAACAAAATTCAATACAAACATTTATGAAACAATCTTTAATAATAACGGGAATTTTTTCCTCTAGCCTTAATTATGACCCTCATTCGATTTTTCATCGATTTTATCAATTTAGGGTGTTGTTTTATTGTCTTGGTTTTGAAGGGACAATACACTTAAGTGGTAACATTAGGTAGGTGATGAAACGATCTTTAAATTAACATTATTTTATATAAAAAAAAATTGCGAATCGCAAGGAAAATAAGAAGAAAAAAAAGTTAAAAAATGCAACTCTGCGATTTTATTGCTCTCAAGCGTATTTGTTTCTGTTCTACAGTTAACTTAATACAGTGAAACTTGGATAATTCGAACTTGATTAATTCGAAATTCTGGATAATTCGAATTTTTTGCTCGGTCTCTTGAATTCTGTATTAAAATAATGTTAAAAAATCGTGGATAATTCTAATTTCATTTTGGATAATTGGAATTTTTCGTACAATTGTCCTTAAAATATTACTGTAAAAATTATTAAAAATTATAAAATAAAAATTTTTTTATACATAAAATGAATATTTATATAATAAATAATTAATAAAAAAATTTTTGGTAAAACAGGCAAACCTTGTCTGCATTTTCCGAGAAAAAACTGCCCACACCCCTTCGGTCTTTCGAGTCAAATGCGCTTCCTGTGAATGATTCAATGAATGATTCAATTTTGAGTTTTTGTGCTTGTGCTTTAAGTATTGTTTATATGCTCTTACTATGCCATTGTCAAAAGCTATAGTTCCTTATAAATCATTTACATTAGCTGAAAAGGTAGCGGTGATTAAGGAAGTCTAAAAAGGCCTTAAAAAGAAATCGGAAATCGCCAAGGAATTTGGAATTCCATCCAACACGTTATCGATATATTTGAAGAACAAAGATAAAATCTTGAGTATCAAAAATGGCAATGGAAAAAATACAAAAAGAACGAGAGGTCCTGGCAACCCAGATGTTGGAATCATATGCTAGGACGCAAAGATTGCATTCAAAGAAGCAATTAAAAATATCTGCCTTGTTTTTTTGAAAATGATGAATAATTAAGCTAGTTAAAAATGTTTGATTTAATGAAAAAAATGTAGCAGTATTCTTAGATAAAGTTTCTGTGTTAAATCTTTGATCGTGGAGTTAATCTTTTTTATTTATCTCTTCTGTTTGAGAGAATACAGTCAGACCTCGATATAAAGTCACCCCTTGGCACCTCGCGAAAGTGACCTTAAAAGCGGCATGACCTTATAACCGATTCATACGCATTTGTCAATAAATAAGCATTATGTAAATACCGTATAATTCTTTGTAAAATTTAATACGTACAAAAATATCAGTTTATGAGTTTATAATTTTTTAATTTAGTTGAACGAATTAAAATTAATCGAATCAGGCAGAATTTATTTTAAAAAAATTTTAATTCGGAATAAAGTTGTATACAAATAGTACTAGTATGCTCAAGCAAAGTACTGATGCACAACTGACCTTACTTTAAATAATCCATAATGCAGGACTGCCGCGATTATGGTTTTATCTTTTGTACAATGTTTTCTAAGTTTTGTAGTTTCTGAAAATTTAATGCTCTGAGTGCTTTTGCTTGTGTCACCGCTTCACTTTCAGTATCACTGTCGTTATCCTCCCTTTCTACTGAATTGGAATCTAAAACTTGCGAAACAATTTCGGAAATCGAAGCTTGAGCACTGGTAGCAATTTCATCATCAATTCTCACGTATTCATTTTCCCCTTCTATAGCACAGTCGCGATTTCTAAGATCTTGTATTAATACAGGTAAAGGAATATCGTCTTTATTATCTTCATCTGTTATTTCAGCCACACACTTTGTAGAAAATTGAGAACCAGCATGTCAAAAGCAATTTGAAATGCATGTGTTTGACACCAAGCTCCAACTTTTATGAATATAAAAAATTGCATCTAACCACAGACACGTGAAAATTTCTGAAATCACAGACAAACGTGACCTTATATGCGATTATGGTATTGAAGACCTGCCCATATATCCGATAATCCATATCATAGAATTCCTATTCAATGAGCAGGGACTTTAGAAATGTGACCTTATATGCGGGCGACCTTATATCGAGGTCCGACTGTATATGTAATTCGAATTTTTGGATAATTCGAACTTTTTCTCTGGTCCAATCAGCTTTGAATTATCCAAGTTTCACTGTATGAATTTGTTTGGTCGGTAAACATCAAAACTGGGATACTGTTATTCGGTCTATTTTTTGTCCCGATGATTATATGCGTTTGATAATAACTTTTATCGAAATAAGTATACATTTTCTTTTCTGGCCATGCCCTTTTTGACAGCTAAGTAAGTAATTTAAAATGGTCATTTGTATTTTAGCTTAGGTAGGAAATGAAATTGACGATTCCCCTTTTTGCTGAATTGCCCATAGGAGAAACAGAACCACAACAGATCATTATCTGCGCAACGCTTTGGGCAAATTATCCGAAGCTAAAAGCCGTATTTCAATTTGCTGTATAAATTAGAAAACAAACCAAAAAAATTCGAAGATCATGATCCTAGAAAGACGAATCACATTAAGAACTTTTAAATATTAAATTTTCCTATCCTAGATATTTTTCGTCATTGTATCATGAAACTTCCGTTTCTGGATTATTATCCTTCATCAGTCGAAATCACACAAAGGAGTAAGCGGTCTAAAGTAGAAGGGTGAAATGTTTCATTTCCGTCAATTTCAGAACATTAATCAAGAAAAAATAAGTAACCAATCTAAATGAAAATTATTATTATAATTTCAACTCTGGCGAAGATAAATTGGTTAGAAGCAGAGTTGGCAAATTCAAAAAAAATAAACAAAAAATGATTTATTACTTTTTCGTTGTAGCAAAAAAAAAAGATTTCGCCTTTCGTTATACTAAAATTTAAATTTGCTTTTCGATTAGTCTTGACATTATAACGAAATAATTAGTCAAGAAATAACACTTGATATTATTTATTTATTAAATATATTTTTGTTACATATTTATTTACAATTATATTATATTTAGAAATTAAAAATATTTTTTTTTATTATTTATAATCATCGTTTTACTTACTGAAATTAATTTTTTCGTTTTCGCCAGTTTTCTGTTACTTCTATTTGAAATTTTACGTTTTTCATTACGTTAAGCATTCACTCACTAGAAAATTTTTTGTTCGTTGAGGAAATACCGGTAACGTGATACGTTAACCTTTCTCGAATAGCGTATCGCTTCACGGTAGGAAACATGATAAACCTGAGAGAATTAGATTTAACATGAATGACGACTTGATACTCTTGCGCGAATTAGTTGGGACAAATCAATAGGACGATAAGAGTTTGAGGAATGAGATTCACCAGAAAACAGGGAAAAAATTTTCTCTGCGCGCTGTTAAAGAACGTGTCGAGCATTTGCTAAAATTCAATTCATTTAAACTCAACCGTGGATTTTCCTCTTCTCGAACCTGAATGTTTCCTTCTCGCAGGATATTGTGTAACACTACAGCGTGTCCACCAAGAGTTGAGCCTTAGCCACGCCTATGTCACATGGTAGGTGAAGAGTCCAAGAAGTCATTTGAGGGGTCAGTGTGATAGTTTTCCATTTTCAGGGAAAATGCACAGATTTTGTTTCTTGGTTATAACAGAGGAATTATCTATTTTTCTTACATTTAATAATAACTATGTTATATTTTAACTGTAACGACGTATAAAACTGATTTGCTATTTAAGAACTGTTATATTTATACTGTTTCTTATTTATTTAAATTATGAAAAATCGTAATTATATATAAATTATATTAATTAATGTAAGCAATAAATATATACACTTCACGATAATAATGTTTTATTTAATAATTAACTGCTGACAGTTAAAAAAAAAAAGCAAAACTTGTTTAAAAACAATTCCGTAAAGTTCCTCAGAACATTTACAAATATCCAAATTAAGAACATTGGCACTTGTTCTAAAAGATTAAAAATAGAATTAGATTGACAATAATAATAGTAACTGTATGAATTACAATGCAAGTTTTGATATAATGGAAATGAAAACAAAACTAAAATAATATAATATTGTTGTTATTTTGTAATAATAATAGTCAATCAAAACACCAAAATAACATTGTTAGAATAATCAACAATATTGCAGGTGATGATTTAAATTTTTAATAATGAAAGATCGTAACTGTTTTTAACGAAATTACAAGCACTAATTCTTGACTTTTTGCCCTCACCCCCGTTGTGAAATGTCTTCTCCGTTTGAAGAGGCGTGGCTAAGTCTCAAGTCTTGGTGGACACACTTTACATCCTCAAAAAAATCATCATCATTGCCTCGAAATGCAGCGATCTGAAGTATGTCTTCCAACTTGTTTATTAGCTTATCGTGTCCAATGACACGTTATGGCAAAACCTCTCTTCATGACAGAGCCCGCTATTGTGGTTACCGTATTCGTTCATGTGACATTTGCGTTTCCCGTATATAAATCACGTTATGGCAAAAACTTTCTATTTCCTTACGTTACCGTAACGTTTTCAGAAAAGATTAAGAGAAGTGCACGATAATACAAGATAGTCCTGAAATAGTTGGCTAACTTGAAGGCCTGATGCAACGTAGCAAAATATCGAAAAAGTTCATATGAAGAAGTTTCCGGAAATGCCTTATTTAGATGTTACAGAAAGTAACAACGACAGTGTGAGGCATGTATTGTTGCTGGTGGAGGTCACTTCGGGCACCAAGTAACAGTGGCTACATGTAACCTACGTACGTGTTAATCGTTCTGTAACATCTGAATAAAGCATTTCCGCACCAATGTTCATGTGGACATTGTTTATCTTGGATTATTTTAAATTTCTGTATAAATTATCGTGTCAGCAATATCTTAACTAACACAATAAAATTCCCATTCTTAACTTTATCCATTTTCATTAAGCTCTCTCAGCTACTGCTCCATAAAATTCCCATTTAACCCTTATTTCTTATTCTTCTGCCAGCAACTGTTTCCTTTTTTAAAAATCGTAAATCAAAGTGACTTAAGTGTCCTCCAATTTGAAAATACGAAAATTATAAATTTAAGCTGACAGAGAAAATAAACACACAACACTCTCGTCATGTCACTTTGGCAACTAGGACGCCTACGATTTATCTTTGTTATGCGCGTAGACTTGCAACAAACAACGAATTTGTTCCCGAATGTTTTCCGGGCGCCATGAATTTCTCGCCAATACATGTTATTGAGTATTTATGCTGTGTATTAAGCTTACGAGTTAAGTAACGTTGTAATCCCAAAATCAACAGACTTAAAAACTATGGTATAAGTAAAAGGCTTAAATATAATTTATTACTGAAGCGGATTATCTTTAATGGTAACAACGCTAAAGCTTATGGCTTTCATTCTTATTACTTTCCCATAACTGCACTAACTTATTTCCAAATTTAAATTCAGTAAGTTGTTAAAAGTTTTCTTGCATTTTTAGAATTCAGATTTAATATCTTGGATATTTTTATTTTTTATTTTTTCAATTAAAGGATTATTATCCCTTAAATTGGCCTCGGCGTTTTACTAAACTCAAGTCATAATTCTTATGTTTCTTCTTATCTCCCTGCCATTGACTCATTGTTTTGATATAGTTCTGGCCATTATTTATTCGGCAAAATAGTCTACACTTAACCCTTATTAAGGCGAAACATGGACGTTCGAATTAAACCAAACATTTAAAGGTTGTTTTTAATTCATAACAAAGACATGGGAAAGTAGGTTTTATTGGCTTTCTAAAATTATATCTTTAATTATTTAAAATTAAGAATGCAAACATAGAAATAATAAAAAAATGAGATTCATTGTTTCTGAAAACAAAATACAATTCTTTTAACTCTCAAGTAAAATATTTGGCAAAAAAATTTATTTGGCAAAAAAAGCAACACCATCAACAGTCGATGGAATTTAATTACCGAAATACTCTTCAAAGCGAAGTATCATGTGATTGTAGTGTAATTTGTAAAGGACAATGGCGAATACGAGAAATTAATAAACGAATTCACGATTAAGAATTTTCAAACATTAAAATGTTAAGAAATGTTTTAAATGTATGTTTTTGTTTTTTTTTTCCTTGTGTGGATTATTATTGTGACTTTGGTCAAAAATTTGGTCAAAACACTTGAATAATTAATAAAAAGGAACATATAAAAAGATTACAATACAACGTTTCGGCTTGCCCTGGAAGTCGTTGTCTCGTCTTCCATATTTTTGCTCATCATAGTTTTTCTAATATCAAATCATATGTGTGATGGTAGCTTGTACAGGGTGTCCCAGGACAAAAAGTTTGGGAGGTCATAGTAAGAAAAAACAATTATATGAACATGCCTCCTATTCCGAATGGTTTCCGAGATAAAGCTATTTGAATGTACAGTGTTTTGAATTTGTTGTCCTTTTAGCGCCCTCTTGCATCACTTGTCTATATTAAATGAATCGGTATGAACCGTTTTGACTTTTTAACAAAACAGTCAAACACTGACATTGTGCAATTCTTGTGAAAAATGTCATATATCTTCACAAATCAAGATATGGAAAGATGCTCATAGTTACTATTTCTGATATTAGTGCCACTGCTGCTGTTGAAGAATATCAACAGTTTCCTATGGGTAGAATTTCAGATCGTAGGAGTGTTTTTCATGGTTATCGATACATCGTGAAAGGGGTACTGTTGCCGTACTCATATTTCATTTGAACCAGAGTCAACACAAAATTCGGAGCAACATGAAAAGATATATAAAAAAAAAAAACCCGTCAAAATGGACTCAGAAGAGCAACACTCACTCGAGTTATAAAGTGCCTTAAAGTTGACAGTAGAATTTTTGAAAATTTACTTTGAACTGAACAAATTTGCCACTATAGCTCTGTCTTGGAAACTGTTCGGAGTAGGATACATGACCAATCCTTCTGGTGCACACTGTATGCTGGTTTTTACCTTTCTTCAAACAGTTTAGCCAAAGATGCTTTTGCGCTATTAAAATCAAGAATCAAGCAATCAAGAAACTTAGAGGACTTTTTAATAAGTTAAGGGCTACTCAAAGAACCATGAAGGCTTTTGTGAAGGATTACAAGCGAAGTATTTGCTTGAACGAGGGAGACTAATGGAGTCTAAGATGCCTCCAAGTGAAGGAAGGTCTGATGCTGGAATAGAAGGAATAATGTTGAAAGGTCCTATGAAAAGGTTGTGCATTTCGTTGAAATCTTTGCTTGTTGATGATTTAAGAATTTCGTCGCATGTAAGGGAGAATGAAGGAATAATGGGTGTTGAAAAGTATCACAATACTTCGATTGATAAAAATCGAATAAAAAAATCGATAAAATATCTAATAGGCGAACAGACAAATAAATGTATTTTTTAATTTAAAGTTGAGAAATATAATATTTATCAAAAATAAATCTTTCTAAAACTTCAAAAGCTTTAAACAAAGGCATTGGAAATTACAAGAGTTGAATAAAATTTATAGTATTTTTAAATATTTTTCTTTACTCCAAAACAAATATATATACACCAGAAATGACCAATATTTCGTCTTTCCAATCGAAAGACTTTCTCGAGGTCTCTATATAATGAAACTAAAACTTATTAAAATAAATAACTACGAGAGGAGAAATATTGGTCATTTCTGTGTATATATATTTGTTTTGGAGTAAAGTAAAATATTTAAATAGAAATGTCTATCAGTTATTTGTGTTATAGTATTTTTGTTCATTGCTACTTTATAAAATTGAATTCTAATATCGTCAGTAAGGTAGAAACAGAATCCTTCATCTCTTATAATAAAGGTTTAATCATGTACAGAACTCTGTCATAGACATAACATTTCCATGATTACATTATAAAAAGAACATCAAAGACATACAATAGCCTAAACAATGTGTCTGTTAAAAACAGATTCTAACTAACTTATATATAGTCAGGGAAGCAATTTATAAATGATGAAAGAATAGTGGAAGCAATAATTAGTGAAGCGATGTAAGAATGTCTATTGCTAAGTGGTGATGTAACAGTCGCAGGAAGTCCTGAAGATTCGAAGTGACCTCTACCTGCATCAACATATGCCTCACACTGTCGTCGGAAGGATTTCCGGATACGCTCAAACTTGCCAGGGTACCCTGAATCATTGAACTCCCATCCACAATGCGATCACGCAATGTTTGTACATTGGGAGCAGGTGTAGAGTACACTAGCCTTTTCAAATAGCCCCTTTTGAAGTACAGAGGATTTAGATCAAGGGAGGATGTAGGCTGAAATGATGTTTTCCAATCCAACGATAATATACTTGTTACATTCTGTAATATCTAAATAAAGCAATTCCGGAACCTTATTCATATGGACTTTTTCGATATTTTGCTACGTTGCATCGGGCCTTCAAGTTAGCCAACTATTTCAGGACTATCTTGTATTATCGTGCATTTCTCTTAATCTTTTGTGGAAAACCTTGCGGTAACGTAAGGAAATGTACAATAATAATTTTCATTTAGGTTGGTTACTTATTTTTTCTTGATTAATGTTCTGAAATTGACGAAACTGAAACCATTCCACCCTTCTACTTTAGACCGTTTATTCATTTGGGCGATTATCTCTGATGAAGGATAATAATCCAGAAACGGTCGTCTCGTGGTATGACGAAAAAGATATAGAAAAGGAAAACTTCATATTTACAGTTCTTAATATGGTTCATCTTCCTAGGATGATGACCTTCTAATTTTTTTTTTTTTGTGTTCTAATTTATACAGCAAATCGAAATATGGCTTTTAACTTCGGATAATTTCCCCAAAGCGTTGCACTGATAATGATCTGTTGTGGCTCTGTTTCTCACATGGGAATTCAGCAAATAGGGGAAATCTTCAATTTCATTCCCCACTTAAGCTACACACAAATGACTATTTAAAATTAAATACTTTGTCAAAAACGGCATGGTCAAAAAAGAAACTTGTACTTATTTCGATAAAAGGGATTATCAAACGCATAGAATCATTGGGATAAAAAATAGGTGTAATAACAGTATTCCAGTTTTGATATTTATAGACCAGACAGATTTATATTAGTTTGTTAACTGTAGAACACAAACAAATAGTTAACGTAGAATTATGTAATATACAATTAATATTTAATTTCAAAATAAATGGACCCATTCACGCAATCTTTGCTTCGCATTGGATTTTTGAAACAACTTGAAAACTTTTACATTATACCAAAAAAATTTTTACATTCCACCTAATCCGCATGCGAATTAAGTTTCTTAAAAGAAAGCTGAGCCACTATGACGTCACACACCTTTTGGAAAAAGCTTTTATCATTTATCTTTTATCCCTTTATTATACTGAAATACTATTTAAATTAAAAGGGATTTTGGCTGTCTTCATTTGTCTGAATTTTTGCTTTCGTATTTTGTTCAAAAAAAATCGAAAACTCTTTGGTCGTTCCTGAAGACAGACGGGAAGAGACGTTGAGGCTCCAGAGAGTAACAAGTTCATGGAGTGGGGATTGGAAGAACATCCAGACGCTATTCGCCTTAACCTGGAAAGCTATACATAACGGATAAAATTCACCAGAAATAAAAAAAACTTATAAAAACTAACTATTTAATTAAAGAAATTTGCTTTTGTATATTAAATTACCTACATTTCAGTCTGTTAAATGGTAATGTACCAAATTTATTTATCAAATTTAGAAGTTATGCAGTCATTTACATTCAGTTTACAGTCATTTACAGTCATTTTTACAAGAAACTAATTACTTCAAAAACGTTTCCATACGTTTACAGGCGATTCAAAATATCATTAGGTTTTTGGGCTTTTTTTCTTTGAATATTTTATCTCATTGTTGTTTTCACTACATGTTAATTTCAATCACGTATTTGGGCTTAAATACTTGCAACATCTCATTTTTTTTAAATAAGGATTATTTATGAATATCATAAAATATTAAAGTTAAGCAGTCATTTTACAGTCATTTACAGTCATTTACAGTCATTTTACAGTCATTTACAGTCATTTTACAGTCATTTTTACAAGGAAACAATTACTTCCAAAACGTTTACATACGTTTACAGGCGATTCAAAATATCACTAGGTTTTTTTCTTTTTTTTTCTTTGAATATTTTATCTCATTGTTGTTTACACTAAATGTTAATTTCGATCACTTTCATGGGCTCAAATACTTCCAACATCTCATTTTTTTTTAATTAAGGCTTATTTATGAATATCATAGAATGTTTAAGTGATTTTATTATTTCTCGAAATATTTTTTTTTTCATTGAGAGGTTTTTATTTGTTTTCCCTTATTCTTCAACATCAAATCAGCTGCGTTTAGAGATGAGTTTATCTGGGACTTACATCAGCCCTAAGACAGATTGTTTTCTTGATCACAATCCTGAGCACCAACGACATTTTGATCCAAATCTTCAAGAGGGATGAGGTCAGCTCTGAGAACCCTGTCAGGGCAAATGACACTAGGAGCTTGTAGCAGATGAAACAGGGATGAATTACTGCCTGATACAGGTGGATACAGAGGCAAGTAGGGTGTACTACGTTCAGGTGGAGACACACGAGCCTTGAAGATAGAGAACCTTTGGTCTTTGGTCTTCGTCACACGACCATTGATCATTCCCTGCATGAGAGATTCACCAACGGCATTCATCACCTCCTGCGATGTTAGTTCTCCACCAAATCTCTCCTTGATGAAAGTGTAGATTCTCTTCGGAGTTTCTCCTCTTCCGTCATTCAAGGTCTTACACGCTTGCAGTACATACTTATCTGCCCACATTTTGCCCGAGCTGACATACAATCTAGAGTCAAAACAAAGATGTTAATGTTATTTAAGTCTTAAAAAGAAAAATAAGTTACTGAAAGTACTTAAACGCATACTTTCATCAAAATCCTGTTTGGGTGTTGTTTTTTTTAAGTGATAAAAATAATATGAAAATGAAAAATCTACTTTCAAATAAAACCCCCTGAATACAAACTGTGATTTTTTTTTCAATTTCTGCAAAAATTAAATAAATCCACTTTATTTATAAAAACCATTTAATTTTAATAATATTATAGCCATGCGCACGAATTTTAGGATTATTAAGTGGAAGTGGAATATCTTTGTTTATGACATGATAAATAAAAACTACTTTGTTCAGTCCTAATCCTTTAATATGGGAATTTTGATCATCTCTTCGCGCTGATTTTTGGGGCAAGAACCCATGAGGAAACATTTAAATTAAAGAAAAAAATTAGTTCGTTTCATAAATATGCAAACCAAGTTTCAAGAAGATTCCTCTAATGTCTCGAAAGTGTTTAGAAACATCGAAGCATAATTCTCCTGCATATATTTTTCGAGTTGGAATTTCTGTGCTTACAGATCACAATGGAATCTACGGACGACAAAGAAAATAAATAGTTTTTTCTTAATTTAACAAGCAATTCACGGTTTTTATACTAAGCACACAAAACCAAACTATACCGTACAATCTATCAAACGCTTGTGTTGGTAGAAGTGACACCACTATTGATTAAACTCAAATTTACTCAAGTCATTGTAAATTAAGGTTCAAACAATTTCCATCGTGGCATGCTCGATTCACCAGTGGCATAAAAATGGGCTTCCAGAAGAGTTGTTACCACCCACGCATTCCCATTCACTTCAGTTAATAAGTAAGTAAGTTATAAGTAAGTTCGAGTAAATGACTAATCAACACGTCACATTAGTTAATTTAAGTTCGTTATGTTTTGATCAATCATTCTGTATATTTCATTAATCTTCCAATCAAATTTTTCAATTAAACTATATAAAAACCAATGTTTTTAGTTAAATAAATTACTTCAGTTCAGTTCCAGAACTTGACTCTCCCACAAATACCATTACTGTATTACATGAAGATTCGCACAAATTAGAGAGTTATAGAACAAGTTGCAAATGATGAATATTCAATAAGACAGGATAAAAAAAGCCTTGCCAATGAGCCATTTTCATTTTGTTTCTTTTACACTGCGAACCAACAGTTGTCAAAGAACGCTGATTAAAAATGGAAAATTATTTTTTATGTGCTTTAATTTACACTGTCCGGTCACTTTATTAGTACACCTGTCTAATGGCGTGTTGGGCCTTCTTTAGCCCTCAAAACAGCCTGAATTGGTCGAGGTATGGATTCCACAAGACGCTGAAAACGTTCTCGAGGTATTGTGTGCCATGCAAACATGAGTATGACACGCAGTTCCTGAAGATTTGATGGAGATGTAGGCCTGGAGCGAACAGTCCGTTCCAACTCATCCCACAAATTTTCAATCGGGCTGATATCCGGGGACTGAGTGGGCCACTGCAGCAAGGAAACTCATAGTCATGTTCCACAAACCATCCCATAGTGATGCGGGCTTTGTGCACCGGCGCATTATCCTGCTGGAAGTAGCCATCTACATGAGGATAAACTGTTAACATGTATGGTTGCACTTGGTTAACTACGATGTTTAGGTACATTCTAGCATCCTGACGTGCGTCCAGATGTATCAATGGACCCAACGTGTGCCAGGAAAACATCCCCTACACCATGACACTGCCCCACCGACTTGAAGAGTTGTTGTGAGACACAACGGGTCCAGACATTCATGGGCACAGCAGGGATGTACCTAATAAAGTGGCCGGACATTGTATATTTAAGCAATTTTGTATTATACAACGTAATAAATACCAACCCTCTTGAGGGATTTCTGAAGTGATTAACAGTGCTTCTCAAATTATCCTAAATTACTCCAAAGCTGAGATGAAATAATGAATTTAAAAATAACGGTTTTATAGTTCCATATTCTTTACTGTTGTATCCAGAACTTGTTATTATTATTCATGGAAGACTCGTGGAAGATATTAACACTAACATTTCTCGCTTTGTGAACTCAACGTTTCAAGTTTTTTACGTTATTGCATTTATTTATTTATTTATTTCGCTTATTTATTTATTTTTTTCCTCCTTAATCCCCATTGGTATAAAAATCAACCAGAAACTAAGAATTGCTTAAAACGAATCAAAGTTTCACGCATCTTAAGGTAGGTGTTTTCAATGAAAATGTGAAAACATTGATGTTTATTTCGATTTTACATTTTGCCTTTTCACATTGTTTTATTTGCTCTTCATATGGTAAATCTGATTGCAAAAGTTAAGACATTAGAAATAGTAGAAGAAATACATAAGTTATGTGCATGTGAAGACAGAATTTATGAAGGAATATGGTTATTAAATTTACTGAAATTTAAAACTTTTTCATTTTGAAATTAAATAGATCCAACAATTTCTCAAAAAACGTAGTAAATGAATGATTCAACTTAAATACTTACATGTATAAACTACTTAATATATAAGCCAAAAAGTCCATTAATGGACAGAAAATATACTTTCGTACACTGAGCTATCATCAACGGAAATCCTGGACAGCTGTTTCATCCTTATTACCAAATATCAGCAGGATTTACCGTTAAGTTCAGACTGTGAGAACATTTCATCCATTTTCTCTCTTCAAAAATATTCGGAAAATTTATAAAACTTTTATTAGTTATTCAGATTTTTTCACTTATCGGTAAGTACCGTGAATTCAAAAACGTTTAAATCAACAGTCCTTTATATCTACAAAATCTAAAAAAATCTATAACTAAAATTTTTTATCCTATCCTGAAAATTAAATCTTCATTATCCATTCGAAGAAACGTCATCTATATTTTTGATTAACTTTTTTTTTGTTTTGAAATTTTACTCAAATCATAAAAATTAAGTTGTTGAAATGCCTTTCTTATTGACTAATTTATGATATAAAAACTTCAATTTCAAATTTCAGAAGAATTCGTAATGAGTTATCTTTATTTTTATAAATAGTCTTCATTAACTTAAAGTAAAAAATGTTTTATTTTTTATTGTATTTACTTTATACCACAAAATCGATGTATTAATATGATTCATACAACAGAAATATAAAAAAAGGAAAAAATAGTCCTAAAAATAATGTAAAAAAATACTACAAATTATTAAACTTTAAATTTTCACCCTTAGTTATTTTTTAAGCCTCGTTATATAGAATTTTTCTTTTTTAGAATACTAAAAACTTAATATTTAAAAGTTAAAAAAATAGGAAATGTATCAATGCTTCTCACCTTATGAAGAATGGATTTCCGATTAACCAAATTGTAATTTGAATCAAGTATTCCACAAAAAACAATTTTGAATTTAAGAAGCCATGAAAGGTGTGGTGACGATGAAAGAACGAGGGATGAAAGATCTCAATCGAATTTCTAGAAACTAAACAATGAAACTGAAAGAATTGTTTGCCATCGTCTACCAGAACGAGATATCTCTTACTAGTATTACAAATAATGAGAAATCTCGTTCTGGTAGACGATGGCTAACAATTCTTTCACTTTCATTATTTAGAGTTTCTAGAAAGTCGATTGAGATCTTTCATCCCTCATTATTTCATCTTCAAACATGGCTTCTTAAATTCAAAATTGTTTTTATGTAAAACCTTTATTCAAATTACAATTTGGTTAATCGGAAATTTAATTCTTCAAAAGGTGAGATGCTTTTGCTGTATTTCTTAATTTTTAATTTAATTTTTAAATAATAAAATTATTTCATTTATTTCAAGAATAATTTAAATCTAGAAATTGTTTAAAAAAAATTGTGAATATTAATTTTTTAAGTTTTCAGAGTTGAACGTTTCTTCCTTTGTTTTTATTCTAAAGGTAGTACTTTTTTAAAAAAAACCTCATTATTTTGTATTTTTTTGAAAATAATTAGATAAAGTCTATGTGCATTTTTCATATTTCTAAAATGGGATCTAAAAAAAAATGAAAATTACTATAAATTATTTCATTTATTACGCACTGAATGTGTAATAGAAATTAAATATAATCCTTATATATTACTTCTCAAAGGTGTGTTTGTGTCGGTACGCCATATCTCCCTTAATACTTCATCAAAATCAATGATTGAGACATCATTTGGAAGATTACGTTCACCGCTAATAACGAAAAATAAACAAATTGTTTAAAATTAATGCTTTCGTTGAAAAACTTTATTTTAAAAACCTTTTTATAAAAATGTAGACACGCTTAAATAAAGATAAATTTAGCTTAAATAAACTGAACTTTAATAAACTAAAAATGTAGAAGGCGCATCTATTGACATCTGTTCATTTATTTATTTCCACAATACAATTCGGTGACTGATCAAGATACCATGCGAATTATTCGCACGGGTCAACCTTTTTATAAAAATGTAGAAGAAGCCATCTATTGACAATGTGTTTAACTAACATGCACGACAGCTTTGGAGTTGTTTATTATTTCTCAAAGGTGTTTTTTTTTTGTTGCGAATAATTCGCACGAGTCAACTAGTTTATAGTAATTTCCATTGCTTTTTAGAACCCTTTTTTCTTTATTTCCGTTGTATGATTTCATATTCACTACATCGATTTTAATGGGTTTTAAGTAAATACAACAAAAAAATATAACAAAATATTTCTAAAAATAAATGTAAATCGCTACGAATTGCTTGAAAATTTAAATTTGAACTTTTTATATCATAAAACGCTTTAGTTACAAGTTAGGCTTAATATTCCATGGCATTAAAACAACTTAATTTTTATGATTTGAGTAAAATTTCAAAAAAAAAAGTCAAACCAAAAATATAGATGACGTTCCTTCGAATGGATAATGAAGATTTAATTTTCAGGAT
>JAFIDM010094511.1:39192-56114 GCA_023159025.1 Thereuonema tuberculata
TGTAAAATGACTGTAAATGACTATAAATGGCTGTTAAATGACTGTAATTGACGGCTTAACTTCTAAATTTGATAAATAAATGTCATAGTTTACCATTTAACAGACCGAAAATATGGGTAGATTTAATATACTTTAAATTTTCTACAAAACAAAAAACCAAAAAAATACTTTTTTTTAATGAAATAGTTAGTTTTAATTCTTTATCCGTTAGGTATAGCTTTCCAGGTTAAGGCGAATAGCCTTCTGGATGTTCTTCCAATCCCCACTTCATGAACTTGTTACTCTCTGGAGCCTCTGCGTCTATTCCCTTGTGTCTTCTGGAACAACCAAAGAGTTTCCAATTTTTTTGAAACAAAATACGTAAAGTAAGATTCAAACAAATGAAGAAAGCAAAAACCTATTTATTTTAAATAGTTTTTCAGTATAATAAAATGATATCGCTTTGCAAAACGGTGTAATAGTATCAGCTTTTTTTCAAGAAACTTATTCCCACGCCGATTACTTTTGGTGTAATTAAAAAATTTTCAGTTTCAAAAATCCAATGAGAAGCAAAGATTACATGAATGGGTACATTTATCTTATAAATTAATTATATATATTAATTAATATGGTACATAATTCTACGTTAACTATATGCGAGAGCGAAAAAAAATCGCTCAGTTTCATTTTTTTACTTTTTGTTTTATTTTCCTTTATTTAAATAAAGTCAATTTAAAGATCGTCATCACCTATCCAATGATAAATACTATTTAAGTGTGTATTGCGTGTCTAAAGAGTGCTTTTTGGAGGAATCTCCTAGCTTACCAGAAAACCTCGACTTCGTACAGCCTGGGAAATGGATATTAAAACAAAATTCAATACAACATTTATAAAATTATCTTTATTAATAACTGGTATTTCCTCCTCTAGCCTTCATTCGATTTTTCATCAATTTTATCAATTTAGGGTGCTGTTCTATTGTTGCTGTTCTATTGACATTATTTTGATTTAAAAAAAAATTGCGAATCGCAAGGAAAATAAGAAAAAAAAAATAATGCAACTCTGCGATTTTATTGCTCTCGTACGGAGGGTTGTTTACAATCTATGGTAACGATTTGGATTCGGGTCTCTTTCCCAGAAATTCCGTTTCTCCACCAACGATCATGCTCTATTTGATGGCCATGAGATACTGCTATCGCTCTGCAGCGCAGTTTCCATTGCAGGAGACTACTGCGAAGAACGGGAAGACTTTATACGTTGCCACTCCTACTGACAACATTTCCAGAGTCCATCCGATGAACGAGGACGGCGTCTTCCCAATGCTCATTTTAATAGTCCAAATGCGCAAAAATCCATGGGCGATGCGTCTGGAGACTTCACTGGTATCTCGGTAAACGGTACAGCCTGGATTCCGGTTTCCTGTTTCATTCGTGTCAGAAAATTCTGGGTCGATTTGGACATATGGCTGGACGCCTTGTCTTGGTGGAGACGGACCTTGGAAACGCCGTTTCCGTAAAGAGCAGGTAGTTCCTGTGTATAAATTGGTGTCAGTACGTAATCCTGATAGTACGCAGACTTCACCTTTACATTTTGAGCCACCCTCCGTATCTGTAGCTTGCCTTGATAGGAATAACCCGCAACGATCATGAATCCCTTCGAAAAAGTTTCACGACATTCTCTGTACCAATTTGGAAACGATTTGGCTCCCACTGGGCGATAGAAAATCGCCCTTGGTTTATTGCAGTCGGACAGATAAACATATGCTTCTTCTGATGTGGCCACATACTTCCATTTATCCCCAGCGAGATGTCGTTCATACAGTTTTCTGCAATTTGTGTTACGTTCTGAAATGTGCTTTGGTAAGAGCTTGTGAACCTTGCTTTTATGTTTCTTTTGAAGTCCCAAATCTGCGACTTATAGGTGTCGTTGGATTTGCTTGCTTTTCAGTCCCGGAAATCTGTCCTGTATGGGCCAAACCAACACCAGCCAACACATGAACTCCTTTCTTCGAAATGGTGAAACCTCTTTTTCTATATGCCGTAATTATTGCGGAATAACTAAATTTCGCGTAGGAAAGGGCTGTAACGTACCCTTCCCAAAACTGTGACACTTTCGGCGGAATTTCTCCGAACAAACTAACCCGCACCCCTCCACACTAATCTTTAAGTACTCACCTGTACGTTTGCATAAATTTGCATACCTACTGTGATTGGTTGCGTCGTCACGCGCCATGCAAATCGTTACCATAGATTGTAAACGACCCTCTGTATTTGTTTCTATTCTATAGTTAACAATATAAATTTGTTTGGTCTGTAAACATCAAAACTGGGATATTGTTATTCGGCCTATTTTTTGTCCCGATGATTGCATGCGTTTGATAATCACTTTTATCGAAATAAGTATACATTTGCTTTTCTGACCATGCCGTTTTTGACAGCTAAGTAAGTAATTTAAAATGGTCATTTGTATTTTAGCTTAAGTAGGAAATGAAATTGCCGATCCCTCTATTTGCTGAATTCCCCATGTGAGAAACAGAACCAAAACAGATCGTTATCAGCGCAACGCTTTGGGCAAATTATCGGAATTTAAAAGCCATATTTAGATTTGCTGTATAAATTCGAAAAAAAAAATTGGAAGGTTATCATCCTAGAAAGACGAATCATATTAAGAATTTTAAATACGGAAGTTTCCTATTCTAGATCTTTTTTGTCATAGTATCATGAAACGACCGTTTCTGGATTATTATCCTTCATCAGTCGAAATCACTCAAATAAGGGTCTAAAGTGAGTTTACCTAGTAGGACTGTAATGTTTAAATTTGCAAGAAATAAATAAAAAAATAAATAAAAAAAAAAAAAAAAAAAAAAGTAGAAGCGTGAAATGGTTTCATTTTCGTGAATTTCAGAATATTAATCAAGAAAAAAAAAGTAACAAACCTAAATGAAAATTATTAGTGTAATTTCCACTCCGGCGAAGATAAATTGGTTCGAAGCAGAGTTGGCAAATGCAAAAAAATGATTCGTTACGTTTTTCGCTTCAGAAAAAAAAAGATTTCGCTTTTTTTTATACTAAAATTTAAATTTCGTTTTCCATTAGTCTTGACAATATAACGAAATAATTAGCCAAGAAATAAGATTTGATATTATTTATTTATTAGATATAGTTATGTTATGTATTTATTTACATTTATATTATATTTAGAAATTAAAAATATTTTTTTTTATTATTTAAAATCATCGTTTTACTTACTGAAATTTATTTTTTCGTTTTCGCCAGTTTTCTGTTACTTCTATTTGAAATTTTACGTTTTTCATTACGTTAAGCATTCACTCACTAGAAAATTTTTTGCCAAGCTCGCTATTCTACACGGTAGCGCTAAAGTCACATGACTGGTATTCTGCGCATACATCACTGTCTAGTAAAGGAAATACCGGTAATGTTATACGTTAACCTTTCTCGTGTAGCGTATCGCTTCACGGTAGGAAACACGAGTTCCGATAAACCTGAGAGAATTAGATCTAACATGAATGACGACTTGATACTCTTGCGCGAAGTAATTGGGACAAATCCATATGATGATAAGAGTTTGTGGAATGAGATTCACCAGAAAACTGTAACAGCAACAGGGAAAAAATTTTCTCTGTTAAAGAACATGTCGAGCATTTGCTAAAATTCATTTCATTTAAACTCAACCTTGGATTTTCATCTTCTTGAACCTGAATGTTTCTTTCTCTCAGGATATTAAAACACTACATCCTCAAACAAATCACCGTCAATGCCTCAAAATGCAGCGATCTGAAGTATGTCTTCCATCTTGTTTATTAGCTTACCGTGACGTTTTGGAAAAACCTCTCTTCATGACAGAGCCCGCTATTGTGGTTACCGTATTCGTTCACGTGACATTTGCGTTTCCCGTATATAAATCACGTTATGGCAAAAACTTTTTATTTCCTTACGTTACCGTAACGTTTTCCAGAAAAGATTAATAGGAATGCACGATAATACAAGATAGTCCTGAAATAGTTGGCTAACTTGAAGGCCTGATGCAACGTAGCAAAATCTCGAAAAAGTCCATATGAAGAAGTTTCCGGAAATGCCTTATTTAGAAGTTACAGAATGATTAACACGTACATTGGCTTTGGTATAGCCACTGTTAGATGAGGTATTTTCTTGAAACCGACTTCCCTACATTGCTAGAGGCTATTCCAATGCACATCCGTCGTCAACTGTGGCTCATGCATGACGGGGCTCCACATCATTTCAGCCTCGACGTCCTCTTAAATCCGCCCAGCCTGGCGTTGGATTGGAAAACATCATTTCAGCCTGCATCCTCCCTCGATCTAAATCCTCTGTACTTCAAAAGGGGCTATTTGAAAAGGCTAGAGTACTTTACACCATCTCCCAATGTACAAACATTGCGTGACCGCATTGTAGATGGGAGTACAACGATTCAGGGTACCGTGGCATGTTTGAGCGTGTCCGAAAATCCTCCCGACGACAGTATGAGGCATGTATTGATGCTGATGGAGGTCACTTCGAACACCAAGTAACAGTGGCTACATGTAACCTATATATGTATTAATCGTTCTGTAACATCTGAATAAAGCACTTCCGCACTCATGTTCATCTGGACATCTGTAGCAAAGCTACGTTCATCGGGGCTTCAAGTTTCGATAACATTTCAGACCACCCTGTATAGACTAATGAACAGATATGAACAAAGGTAAGAAGTTACAAATTTACTCTGTAAATGTGCTCATGAACTCTATAAATGTACCGGCTCTTCCATGAAAAATACTTGGCGCTTTTTATTTATGAAACAACAAACTAATTTTGTCCAAGTTGATATCAAATTATTATTCACCATTTTGTTTCTGCAACTCCCAATATCCAATAAGCTTATTTACTCCATTTTTATAAAAATCTACACATTTACTAAATATTGAAAACGTCTTCAAGGTAAATTTTAATAACATTGTCAGTTTTGAAACTTTTCTCTGCAAGGTATGTTTCTAGAATCCAAAAAAGATAAAAATCTGATGGTGCCAAGTCTGATGAATAAGGTGGGAGAATTAAGAGTTCCCAATTCAACTCAGATAAGTTATGCTGGATGATGAATTGTAGAATGCGGTCGAACTTTACATGGTGAAATACTACACCGAGTCTACTTGTCATTGTTGTACTTTTTAATATAATCACTTCTTCAGTTTTTCTAGTTGGATTTATGATTTCTCCGGATTTTGTACTATCCGTTTACAGCCCCACTAGATAGAAAGCATTACCTTCTTCAAATCCTGACTTTACAATAGTTGAAAACCTCTCCAGATAGGACCACTATCATTTTCGTTTGAAATTATCGTATAATATCCATTTTTCATCTCCCGCTATAATTGCCTCTAGAAATAGATCATTTTACATGAACATGTTTCCTGTTCCGAATGGTTTCCGAGATAAAGGTATTTGAATGTACAGTGTTTTGAATTTGTTGTCTTTTTTCCCGCCCTCTTGCATCACTTGTCTATATTAAATGAATCGGTATGAACCGTTTTGACTTTTTAACATAACAGTCAAACAGTGACATTGTGCAATTATTGTTCAAAATGTCGTATATCTTCACAAATCAAGATATGGAGAGATGCTCATAGTTACTATTTCTGATATTAGTGCCACTGCTGCTGTTGAAGAATATCAACAGTTTCCTGTGGGTAGAATTTCAGATCGCAGGAGTGTTTTCCAGTGTTTTCGATACATTGTAAATGGGTTACGGTTTGCCGTGCTCAAATTTCATTTGAACCAGAGTCAACACAAAATTTGGAGCAACAGGAAAAGATTAAAAAAAAACCCGTCAAAATGGACTCAGAAGACTTTGTAACTCCAGTTTACTGTCTTAAAGTTGATAGTAGAATTTTTGAAAATTTACTTTGAACTGAACAAATTTGCCACTGTAGCTCTGTCTTGGAAACCGTTCGGAGTAGGTTACATGACCATTCCTTCTGGTGCACACTGTATGCTAGTTTTTACCTTTCTTCAAACAGTTTAGCCAAAGATGCTTTTGCGCTATTGAAATCAAGAATCAAGCAATCAAGAAACTTTAAAAATAACTTTAAACTTCAGATGGAAAGTTTTAAAAATCAAATTAGAGGAGTTTTTAATAAGTTAAGGGCTACTCAAAGAACCATGAAGCCTTTTGTGAATGATTACAAGCGAAGTATTTGCTTGAACGAGGGAGACTAATGGTGTCTAAGATGCCTCCAAGTGAAGGAGGGTCTGATGCTGGAAGAGACGGAATAATGTTGAAAGGTCCTATAAAAAGGTTGTGCATTTAGTTGAAATATTTGCATGTTGAAGATCCAAGAATTTCGTCGCATGTAAGAGAGAATGAAGGAATAATGGGTGTTGAAGGGAAGAGACTGGTAGAAACAATCACAGTTGATAAAATGTCTTATAGCCGAACAGGCAAATAAAAGTATTTTTTTCGTTCAAAGTTGAGAAATATAATGCTTATCAAAAATAAGTAATTCTAAAGCTTTAAACAAAGGCATTGGAAATTAGAAGAGTTGAATCAAATTTATAGTATTTTTGTTCATTGCTACTTTATAAAATTGAATTCTAATAGTATCAGTAAAGTAGAAACAGAATCCTTCATCTCTTATATAATAAAAGTTTCGTCATATATAAAACACCGTCATAGACATAACATTTCGATGATTACATTATAAAAAGAACACTGTTAAACATAAAATAGCATAAACAACGTGTCTGTTTAAACCAGATTCTAACTAAAGTACCCTGCTCAAATAACGCCACCTTAACATTTAAATTATTGTAAGTCTGGAAATAAGGTGTATCGAAACACGAAAATTATGACCAAGAAAGTTTAATCTTCTGTTGGAGCATACCATAATGAAACATATGATAATTTTTACTGAAGAAGTAAGAGAACTCAAAGAAGAAAACTTTGCAAACTGGCGTTATTAGGAACACCTGTTCCAATTAACGTCACCTACTTTCTAGTAACTTAACTTATTTAAAATTAAGAATTATTCCATCATTGTAAACATTATTTGTACAAAATTACAGTAAAAAGCAACTAAATTTGACTTTCTGTAAAAAATAATAAAAAATCACTTGAAATTAACACAGTCTTTCTAATCTGTAGCTAAGCCAAAAGAGGAAATGTAAAAATTAATTTGAATATCCCCTCTTTTTAAATGAAATGAGACAATAAGACAAAATACCACAAAAAAAACAATATTTTTCAGTTAACTCAAAAAGCTTTAGAGAAGTAAGCTTAAAAAAAATAAAAAGTTTATTAATGGCGTTCAAGTGGCGTTAAAGCGCTACTGAGCACATAGATCACATGATACACTTGTTTGTCTACAATTTCCGAATTTTAAAAATAACTTTATCTTATCTACATAGAAGAATCTTCAAGAATCAAGAAAATATATAGTTTGTATTTATATATAATCTTTGCTGAACATTAAAAAAACTCTATATTTTATCTTACCTTGATATAGCAGCAGCCTTTCAGAACCAGTCCTCGACACGAAATAGTCAAAATGTAATTTCACTCGAAAATGTTGGCGGTCTGCTAATAACTCACTTCAACACTAGATGGCATGGCAATGCAAACTACTTTAGTGCAGTACCACCATCTCTTATGTTTATGAAGAATTAGATAGGTGGCGTTAAGGGTAAATATGGCGTTATATGGCTCAGGTACCCTATATATAGTCAGGGAAACAATTTATAATGATGAAAGGATAGTGAAAGCAATAATTAGTGAAGCGATGTAAGAATATAGTGTCTTTTGCTAAATGGTGATGTAACAGTCGCAGGAAGTCACAAAGATTCTTAGTAGATGTTTTGATCTAGAGTGCATCAATTACGATTTTGTCTTGTATCGGGAATATTTTATTGCTACAGTAATATAGCGATAAAAATTCACTGCACATTTCTTTGACGCAGTTCTTCTTCATTCAGGACGTTTCGCCCAAGCGACACTACAAAGTATGAACTCCCTCTCTTGGCCACAAGGTTCTTAGGCTTATCTCCTACAGAACACATCTGGGAGATAATGTTGAGACTTTGTTTCTATAGCCACAAATTACTAAAAACATTGGACAATCGGAGTCACCAATTGGAGGAAGATCAAATAACAGGACATTACAAAGAATATTACATGGTCATTTCACTACTTATTTTTTATGGTTGATAGCCTAATAGCGTTACATTGTCTCTGAAAGATTGAATTTTATTCACGATCTGATCTGTGTGAAGCTGACAAAAACTGAATTTTCAGTTTTAGAGTCTGCTACGTCAACCGTGAGGGCAGCATCGAAATAGGTTTTTTTTTTTGTTTGTCTGTTATCATTTTTAATAATGATTGCGAAATGTATTGAAATTGAAAATAACGGCTCTCTTCCAAATGAACAGATCATCTAAAGATAAGGAAATTTGAGGGAACTGTCCGTAATTGTTTTCACTGAATTATTAGACGGATTGGTCAAATTTAGTCTTCTTACGAAAAAAAAGATATTTGAATGTATTCCATCAAGCAAGAAAAGTATTTAAAAACAGGTCTAAAAACCGTTCAAATGGTGATAATAAACCTATAATTCACAAAATAATTAAAAGCATTTGTTGTTTTGTTTTTCTTTTTTTACTTTGATTAATATCTTGCAGAGCTTTTTGCTTATTCCATCAAGACTGTAACTTCAAAAAACGAAAATTAAAAAAAAAATGTAATGTTTGCTTTCCTGAAAATGGAAATGGTTGTATCTTTCGGTTGAGGACGAATATTGAAAATAGTCTGAAGAATCGATTTAGAATATATGACGAAAACTTACAATATTATTAAGCAACATATATTTCATGTTGCTTAATAATATTGAGCATGAGACAGATACGTTGGAACCTGGGTTCAAATCCCGGCGTGGGCATGGCTGTTTGTGAAAATTTTCTTTCCTGCGCCTGTCTGCTTCTTCTTCTTTCTCTTCCAGTCTGAATTTATTCCTTAATGATTTCCTGAGGAAAGCAACGGGAAACCACTTCAGTATCTTTATTTTGAAATTCTATCGGATCCTCTAAGGGTTCGCCATCTTCGGAACACTAGAGATCCATAGAACACTGACCTTCGGACACGAAGATCGCACGTAACACAAAAATATTTCAAAATAGGTTAATGCATTTAGATAATTAACAAACTACAGTAAACTAGTAATTACCAATAGATGTCTTTTATTTACTAAGAAAGAAGCATCATTGATATTGTATCTTTCATTGAATATTTTGATAAATTTCATTTTAATGAAGTGGTAATAATCTTTTACACAGTTCGTGGCTAGCGTAGAAAAATAATTGCCTTGTGTTAAACGAAAGCGAAGCACATTTTAAACTAAAACGAAAAAAATTACAATAAAAACCTCAATTATCCGGCAATGTGAGTTATATTGCATTACATCTGACATTTCTCAATTTAATATGGTAAATTTGCATTAACTTGCTAAAATAGTTTTACATACTTTTTTTAAAAATAAAAAACTGAACATGATTAAAAATAATTAATCAAGTACAGAAAGAAGATCCACATACCTGATAATGGCTGACTAAACAACATCTTAGTGAAGAAAGAACAATTTATATTCCAGATACTTTTCTCGAAGTTACGGTTTTACTTAAAGATTGAAATTCGTTTAAATCGATTTATTTTTTTGCCTATCGACTTCGAGATAACGAGTTTCAGCAAATGATAATCTCTTTTGAAATAAAGTAAAAACATATCTTATGTAAAAAGACGTTTCAACTACATTCAGACACTCGCTATTTCGAAGTCACTAGAGAACGTAACAATAGCACTTCAATTTAACGAGTTCCGTCTTCGATTTATCGAGATTACACGTTTTATAGTGAGTTTAAGAAAGTGCTGCCAGTTGTAGGATCTTTCTGCTTTCTTTGCCGGAAAACTGAGTTCTTATTATACTTTACAAATCTTTATTATTGATCCTGTCCATATTAACAGAGGAATCATCGTTATGTTCATTCTAGAAAATCGACAGCAACGTAAGAAAAAAAAAGTAAACTACAATATTAAATACAATACAAAAGAGCAAAAGACTGTCAGAATAAGCTTTGCAGTTTTAAAAACTATAATCAAATTATTTCTTTTGCAATTTCAGTGAAATTTTGCCTTTTTTTCTTATAAAACATAATCAAGGAACTAGCTTTTGCCTTTAACTATGCAGTAAATATTTTTTTCTTTAAAAAATTCCGTACATAATGCGATAATGTTGATATGAATTTTACACAATGATAAACTATTACGCGAAGTATAATTGGGCTAATGAAGATTGTAAATATATTTACATATCAGCTGAAGATATCTCACAAGAAAACAAACTACAGTACTGCCTGGTTAACCTTTAACTAAAGTAGTAATAGTTAAAATAAGAGATTAATGGTAATTGAAATGTTAAGATTTATATAATGGATGTTAATGATTTTTACATGGCAAAAGGATGAACAGCATTTTTATATGTAATATTTTTACACTCTATTTGAAGCATACTACATATGTCTCTGAAATTATACCATATTACATTAAATAAAAATACTTTTGTTGTAAATCATACTATCACAAAAAAACACTTTCTTAAATATCATCATTACTTTTACTTTTAAATATATAAATTCGAAATAAAAATTGGTTAGACAAAAGTTTAAAATAAAGTAGATATATTATAAAATATTTTTGACAGAATATTTTACAAATTTAAAAAAGAAAAAATACATAAGACATTTATACGACAAATTTGGGCACAATTATTAATACACTTTTGCATATACATACACGATAATGCTGTATTGTTATCTTTTTATTAAATCATTAATTACGAGTTAATTTCAAACATTTCCAATAGAAATCTTGAATTTATAAAAATTGTTTATCTTAATCCCTACAGATTCTGTGGATCAAAATTTCTTTATGTCTTTGTAAACCTTACTAAATGTGTAAAAGAAACCTAATGTATCTAAAAAACAGTTTCGTACCACTTACAATTTGAACATTACAACTTATTTACTTAGGAATTATAAGAAAACATTCATTTTTTCATATCGTACTGTTTACCAAGTAACGTTAATTTCCAGTAATTCAAAAAATTAAATTACTAATTCATATCTCTCCAAAATGCCAAAAAATTATACATATATTTCACAGTCTATGACTTCGGGTTACTTTTTGTTTTAAATTGTTAAGTATTTAAATTTTATTCAACGTTTAATTGAATCTCTTATATTATTTTTTTTTTTTAGGAGATCCAAAATATGCATTCTTTCTAAATAGTTCTTCTTCTTTTCATTCTTTTCATTATATCGATTATATTATATAAAATATTTTTTTTTATGTTATATACAAAATTTAATTTTAATACCATGCAATGAACTTCAATATTAATAATAAAAATAATAATGTTTTTACTACATAATTTTATAATTACAATTTTATTTATGATATAATAATTTTTCAATGATAATATAATTTTTTAAATTTATTTAATTTAAATAAAATTTAATTTTCCTTGTTCATAAAAACTTTGAAACTTTTTAGTTTCCTCGCATTGCTTTCACTTATCCAACGTGATAATTTTCTACAATTTGATAATTTATCGTGAACTTATAAAATTTAGCAATTTTTACTAATACTTACTATTAGATAAAATTCCAATCAGTTTAACTTTGGTATTTTTTTTTATTTTAAAGAAAGAAAGAAAAGAAGAGTAAAGTCCATCCTTTCGTTCGTAAATCTTCCTTTGTTTTGTGATGATATTTTGTTCTAAGCTCAGTTGCACTGTAAGCGTTGATGTATTGATTTGTTATTCCTCTTCTTATCTCTAATCCTTTTTCTTCTTATAATCGAAGACGTCGTCCCAGTCGTCTTGGGACACTAATGGATCTACTCGCATTTGGAATCGAGCGTTGACGCCATTGCTTTCGTCTATCTCTTCAATGACGTCAGCGTCAATTGGAATCCGTCCATCTGAAAGAGAAAAGACGTCTTTCAATAGTATTAAAAAAAAAAAAAAAGATTTCTCCTCTTCTTCGATATTATCTTTTTTAATTAAGTTTATGAAATATCTGATGTAATCCCTGATTAAGTGATATAACAAAGCTTTTCAATTAAAAAAATTAAATCACTCCAAAATTAATTAATTTTTAATTTTTTGCAATAAAATCTTTGCTGAAAGTAATACAAAAAAAAAAAAACAAAAAAAAAAAACAAGTAGAACTCAAAGAGCAATTTTTTTAATTTTAAATTTTAACTGAAAACAGTTAAGAAAAAGAAGAAGAAAAAAAAACCCCTCAAGATAATAAAAAATTTTCCTCTCAAAATTAAATATTTTTCGAATATTCTTATATTCCTTACAATAATAATTATAAAAAGCAAAATGAAAAGCTTTCCAAACCTTGCAACAGATGGCGCTGCGGCAGTTTTAAATCGCGAAGTTTGGTGGACAATCACTGCATTATAACATTCTCACAACTGGCGATAGATGGCGCTAGCGCTGTTTCAATGAGTGCGTTTAAGGAGATTCTTTGCAGGCGCGGACCACGATTACTCACGAGATATCTGATAATTCTACCAGGCGACGTATACAGTGATAAATATACGATATGGTTAATTAATACGTTATAATGATCACGTGGTGTTTTATCAACTGTGGAAGGTTGAAAGGATAGGAATGTGGAGAAGACCACAAAGGACTGGGAAGTCATATATTCCCCGATCTCGATAGTAATTTGCTAAATAAATAAAGCGTTGTATTACATTATATATGCAAGGCTTTCGGAGCGAAGCGATGATAGCCGGCTAGTATAATTATATAGGCGGCGGCCAGCCGTGGCGTCCAATGCGCCAGTATCTGGGTTCGAATCCCGGTCGTGGCATGGTTGTTTCTTTCGTCTTCTTCTGTGTGTTGTGTCCGCTGGGGACCCGAAATCTGCTCTGTAGGTAGTGGTCCCCATTTGTCTTCTATATGTTACAGGCTATAGTATAATTATATATTTGAATTTTCTTCGGTGTTATTCTTGATAAATCCGACGTAATACTATTTTATATTAAAAAATAATTTAAAGATTAATTTCTTTCATTTCTCCGCTTGAGAACGAGATGTAGATCATCTCGAAAGCGCTCGCATTTCATTGTATTTATATTTATATGTTTAATTAGAACTGTGTGTGGTGGCCAGAACCCAGTCATTTCATATTAACGTAAAACATATGTAAAACATCTTTAATTAAAAAATAATTTAGTTTTTAATTTTTTCAATATAATTATTGAAAAAAATGAACACTTTTTTTCTTTTGATCACTGACTGACTTTGAGCGGAAAAAACTTTTTCTATTGATATAAAAGTTTTATATTATTTACTTACTGCATATAACAGCTGATAATTCTCAATCTACAAATTTAATTTGGTCATTTAATTTGTTAATATCAAAAATAAATAAATAAATAAATAAATAAATAAAAAATTGTGAATAAAAAATTACATGGAAATATTTCAATAGCAATATCATCAAGAGAATATGTCGGTGAAAGAAGGAGCTACATCCAAACGCAAAAAACTTTACATTCTACATTATGAAAATTCATGTAAAAATAAATGAACTATTAAAAAAAAGAAAAAAAAAAGAAAATACAAACAATAAACAATGGTGTTATTTAAACAACTTAATATTACCTATAGAAAGGCATGTCGATTTATGAAAATCTATACTTACGAAATAAAGTAATTTACTGTCGCGGTAAAACATTTTGTTTTCTCAACTAAATTTATGTTTAGAATAGAGGTGTGAATTTTATTTATAATTTAATACGTCTGTAATATGTTCGTTAATACACCCTTATATGACAGCTATATTTTTTGTTCTGTGTTTGTGATAAAGGGCAAAACTGAATGGTGTGGTAGGGGACAAATCCGACATACGTACAAATTGATCTACGTAATGGAATGTGCAACGGATCACAACGAAGTGAATTTCATTATGAAGTGACGAAGGTAAGAAGTTAATTTGAAAATAAGTGATTTGTTTTTTAAATGTCAATGAAGTAAATGCTACATTAAACAAGGTAGGGATAGCGATTAGTAAACCAATCGCAATGCTTCGCAACGTCTTCTGATACGTCTATGAAAATATAATTGATATTGCCTTAATTTCCTTATTATTATAAATGTGATTGTTCCGAAAGACGCAATTGTTGTTGCGATAGTTGTCATTGTTGCTCATAACAATTGCTGCGATTGTTATCATTGTTTCTAATGAGTTTTTAATGATACTTGTCCCCAGAAACGGGAATATAAGTCTTTTGATCTTGATCAGAAGACTAAACGCTATCACAATTGATATAGGTTATGGAAGAATATGACAAATATCAGAGGCTCCAAATATGCTGAGGGTGGTGGCTACTGCACTTTAGATACATTGAACGGCAATGTGCTGATCTGTTTAGTCGGCAAAGTCAGCATACATTTGCAATGCAATCGATGTCACAGCACGAAATATATTTGTCTTTGTAGAACTTTAATTAATCATCGAATATTCATCCAATAAGATTTGTTTTTTTGTTTTTTTAACAAAATGGCAGTTGCAGAAGCGTCTATGTTGTAGACAGTTTGTTAAAATAATCAATTAATGAATGGTCTACATAAAATTTCTTAATAATATTGCAACAGTTTCTCAAATTTCTCTTCTTATAAACGGGCCTAAATAAAAATTTTCAGTATGAAGAGATGTGTTCCCTTCTAATCCTTCTGTCTGCTATGTCTTTCTTCCATTTTTCAATTGCTCTATGCAATTCACCATTTTCAAGATTATTTTGCACAATTCATTTTCAGTTTAGTCTTAATTATTTGGTTTTTCCACAAGGTTTGGATCCTTTGGGGTTTTTTTGGTGAAAGTGAGCAAATGATTAATAAAAGCTGAAATTTATAAATTTAATTGTAATAGTAGTAGTTCATCCCAAGGGAGTCAATGATGGCCAATGGCGATGATAGAGGCTGCTCCTGATCAACAGATACTAAGTTGAGATGGAATGATTAGCCCCGCCTGCTTGTAAATAATGGGAAAGAAATTTGATCCCTACTTAATAGAGGGCTGGGGTGAACTCAGAACCACATTCCTTTCGATCTCAGCTCCTATAGCCAAGTGCTTGAGCAAAACATTTGAGCCAAATGGCAAACAAGTTAGTCTATTGGCTAAGATTTGATTATGTTTCTTGGTGGTTTGTCTTGAGTTTGATGTCGTTTGTGATTGCTATATTACTATTTGTTGTCTTAGTGTCTAATTGACCTTGATTTTCTTTTCCAAAATAACCTTTTTGAATCTTACGAACAATTCTAATACATTGAATGCAATAAAATAAAACAAAGAACGCACATAACTAAACAAAACAAAAAAAAAAATTCACTGAGCTATTTTTGGTATTGGTACTGGGAATCGGAGACAGTAGGCCAACTGTTTCGAGGTTTGTTGACCTCGCATCAGTCCGTTTTCTTTTATTGTAAAAATTGTTCTAAATTTCATTGTAATTACTGGCATTGTAGTAAATTAATCCTTTTCATGCTAAGCTGGATGCTAGCTGGGATTAATTATTAACCCCTTTTATTCTTAATTTTGTTTTGATGTTTTTTTAATTGAGGGGTCGTTATTTTGTATGTTTGTCCGTTTTGTATATCGTCTCATTTCACTGAGCTAGGTATGCTTGGCGGATTGGACTGATGAGAGGTCAATTATCCTTGAAACAGTACTGTCTCCGATTCCCAGTACAAATACCAAAAAAAGCTCAGTGAAATTTTGTTTTGTTTAGTTATGTGCGTTCTTTGTTTTCTTTTATTATAAAAATTGTTAAATTTCATTTGTAATTCTAATATATCTTTTATAGTAGATTTAAACAAGAACAATTAGAAGTGTTTTGCGAATTCCATCAATGTGCTACTGTGAAGTAAATGCATTTTTTTGAATTTTATGAGTATATGTTGTGAATTTTTTTTGTTTTTTTAGGCTAAGATTTACTGACTGAAATATGCGAACTGATATCACAGGATTGTGGGTAACTGAAGGCGTTCTGACTTAGACATTTAATTGTACTGATGGTTTGTATAAGTTGGTGGTTTTGAGGGTATATGAGAAGAACCCACTACATTTACAGAAGTTGTAGTTTTACTAAAATTAAAATAAATAAATAAAATAAAATATGTAATAGTCTACGAGAGGTTGCTAAGTTCAGTTGGTGATGTAGTTTGCATATAACAACAGTGTACACGAAAATATAACTGTTCCATATATTTTATTATATCAAGAAAGTAGTTATTGTGAAATCGGAATCCTTATATTTCAAAGAATCGACAAATCTTCAATTAAAACCTGATACTTTATTAATACTATCGCTAATTCGATAATGTTAAGTGATTAAATATCTCGGAAACTGGAGTAATCCAAGCAACAGATATTGATACATTTTAATATATGTACTGCATTATAAGAATAATAGTCTGTGGCACTTTGTCTTAATTTTTCAACACTGCTGCCATTATCTTGAGTTTTAAGAAAAGGAAAAAAAAAACACTCCTAATTAAGATATCAAAGAAAATGTTATTAAGATATTTCAAATGATACAATGGTTATGAAGATACAATGGTTGTATTATGTAACGATGTAAAGGTTTTTAGATATAAAGAAAGAGTGATATCATGTGATCTAATGTTTTTTCAACTGCTTACTTCAATTCTACTTCAATGAAAGTTCGAACATAAACCAACTGTTTTTAAAGTTTAACGTGCAGATATATATCATATATCATATATATAAGGCTGCACCTGAGTAAACAAAAGGTTCTCGCATCTTGAGCTATCATGTCGGGAATCTGGGACAGCTATTTCA
>JAFIDM010094512.1:0-21772 GCA_023159025.1 Thereuonema tuberculata
ATAATAATAATAATAATAATAATAATAATAATAATAATAATAATAATTTGAAGCTCGAATCACACACACAAAAAAAAAAGTAAAGATGCGATAAGTAATTCAGAGTTTATTAAAATGAAATATTCAAGATAATGAAAGAAATTTGTTTTAAAAGAAAATTACAGTCGTAACATTCATAATATTCCAAGAATACAACGTAACATTGGCATGCTGAGAAAAGGGAGGATGGATTAAATTCGAGAAAAAAGAGGGAAAAAATTCTACTTTTTATTTTTTTGGTTGGGTGAATCTATATATTATTCATGACACCCCTCCATCCGAAAAAAATAATCCAAGATGTGTTAATGCAACCCTCTTGAATGATGATTCTAACCAACCAACACAAACTAACACTCATCTTCCCATAATTTAATGCCCCAATTTTAACAACCAATCAGAATAGACTGACATTAATTACAAAATCTTTTATCAATGAAGATCTATGCAAACAAGACAGTTTGACCAATTTTTTTTAGTTCAATTCCTAAATTTGAATGTTATCTTTTGAAGGCTTTTTAATTATAAAATCTTTTACCTTGTTTTCGCAACAATAATTTGAATCTGCCAGTGCTTCCAGTCTTGTTTTCCTCTGAGCAGAAGATATTAAGAGAATAAATGCATATTAATAAAATGTTCTGTAATTTTAAATTGAGTAACTTATTAATTTATACGATAACTTTTTCTTAATTAGCCATTTTCCTTTTGCAATAACGTCACTACAATTCGCCGAAATTTATAACTCCTTATCTGTTTTTTATTATTAAGGTAGTTTTCCCTGATACAATTCTCTCTGATTTGTAATTAATTAAATCTATTAAATACTTGATCTATTAATTCCTTTTCAAAATTTGAAGGTATTAAAATTGACTAATTCTAACATCTGATAGTAATAAATAGACTAAGCGTTAAATAAGTTTTATCAATCAAGATTTATTTAATTTTTTTTTTTTTGAGAATGTTTTACTGAATTTTTTCTTCAATAGCATTTAAACATAGAAAAACTAATACTCATTAATTAACATAATTTATCAAAAAATTAGAACATCGCTACAAGTTTAGTGATAGTGTTTTTTTAGAAGTTTAGAAAAGTGGCAAATCATAATTTCAATTTTTTTTATCATATTTTGTTTGTTTTGTTTCGATCTGAAGAAGTTAAAACATTCCGTTCTTTACTGAAAATGTAAAATAAAATATCATAAATTTATAAATGAATTGAAAAAAGAGGCGAAAATCCGAGACTTATCATAAAGACTGAAGTGAACGACTTTGGCTTCTCAGTATGTTTACAAAAGACCACTCGGCAGGCAGAAGCAAAACTTGAAACTTTTCCTAAGTTGTCACTATTTGGTTATTCGGGATTTACTCAGCTTTCATATTCAATATCTTTCTAGAAGTACATCTTGTTTGCGGATGAAGAGAAATTGCTTTCTAAAAGCTATAAAAATTAGACAAAACAGTACCATTCCCATCCATTTCTAACTAGTTTATCACTTGGTTACGATCAATCCTAATTTTGGATGAAAATGAAGAGGCCATTCTGTGGTAAACCTTCATTTATCTGATAAAGGTTGGATCTCCACGGATTTTAGTTCATTAACTTACTTTCCTGAGGCTTAATTTCAAATCGATTAGTTTGGGTGTTTCCCATAATACTTAACTTTCAATTGTGAGATGGATATTTTTGATACTTAAGTCTGCATATTGAAGGACTAAAGAACTTATATATTTCAAATCTTTTCCCAAAAGATCTTTATGAGGAATCAGAGCTAATGTTGACAATTCCCATAGAAACATTGTTGTCTTATCATTAATTCTTTTATTTCGTGCGCTTTGATGTATACTAAGTAAAATTAATCGAATTCAGGCATTTTTAATTAAGTAATGTGGATTTAATTAATTTTTTTTCAGACAATTTCTACAGTTTGTATTCAGCATAATTTGTTAAGCTGTTTTTGTCGTTCACATGTCTTAAAATAAAAGCAATGAAAAGTAATACCTTTTTAGGAAATTAAGCTCCAAGATCGTTCAGGACCTTATTAGAATTAATTCTTAGAATTTTAAAATCTTTGAGGCGTTTACAAATCATCAAATATTCGAAACCCTAATGAAAAAAGAGTATAATCTATAATGGATTACAAAAAAAAAAAAAAAAAACGAATGAATTATTAGGGAAATTCAAAACATTTTTTAGCAACCCGTATTTGTGAAGAATCATTATGATACTAGCATAGTAACCTTAGCTACTAAAGGTTAGAATTTGTCTAAAGTTTGTAATATTCTTCATTTTTCAGTGGAGAAATAGAAAAAAAAGCGAAAAAATTTGGAATAAATTTATTAAGTCGAAGTACGACTGAATTCCTTCCGCCCGCCTTTAAGGTTAGGTTATGTGCATCCCACAGGGGCCTAGTAAGGCTCCAGAGTTTCTGTGACTCGGGACTGAGATGAGGTTGCGTGGCCCGCCTGTATCCCCGGGAAAGAACCACGCTACCCATTCTACAGATGGCTGGGTAGACCCTACGACGCGTTTGGAGGAGAAAGAACGTGGAAAAATCTCTGCTCTCCGCCGAGGCCAGGGATCGAACCCACAGCCTCGGGCTGCCTTTAAGACTACTGAATAACATTAACTAGAAAATTGAAAGGCTTAAATAATGCAGAAGAGGATCTCAATTGAATTTGACTGGAATGAAATCTAGGGCCCAAATTCTCCAAGTTACATTAATGTCGAAGAGAACAAGTCACGACACTTCTAAGATTACCTTAGGAAGCTGAAAATTTAATAGTGTTACTGAATGCAATTTTCTAATTATTCTGCTTAAAAAAAATCAGTATTTAGATAAAGCTCTGAGATCAAAAAAACCAGAAATAGACCATTCCTCTTATAGGGCTGCTATAACAATAATAAATTCAAATTATACAGTAAAGCTGAAAGTTCATTGGAAAATTTAGACTGAATTTACAGAATTTTACTGTAAGAAGAGAAGACTTTCTTTGGAATGAAAACAAAGAAATCAAACCCACCATTTGCTTTATTAAGCTGTATAATTAGCTGTAGATTTGTTGGATCCATTGTTATCTTGCTGATGATGTTCCAGGTGCTGTTGAAAGAAAAAGTATTTAAAGATGCTCTCAGGACCGAGGGGTCAGTATCTTTCCACGAATTTCTTTTTCCGGGTTGTCAGTTCCTGTCCAGAGGGGGACAAGATTAGTGAATAGCTCCCTGGAGCCACAGTTTCACCACAATAGCTCTTCCCGCA
This sequence comes from Thereuonema tuberculata, assembly GCA_023159025.1. NCBI lineage: Eukaryota > Metazoa > Arthropoda > Chilopoda > Scutigeromorpha > Scutigeridae > Thereuonema > Thereuonema tuberculata. The sequence continues at coordinate 3,294 of JAFIDM010094512.1, forward strand.
GCCAATTCTGAAGCAACAATGGTCAGATTTTTATCCGGAATTTCTGGTTTTTGTGGAGATGGGGGTCAGTAAACTGAAAGCGATTGTTAAAGCTTTACAATACGAAAACTGATTTTTTTTTTTCAATGTAAAAAATGCGTTATAATTCTAAATTTATCCAAGTCTTTCTAATAGTGCAGCAATTACCATCGCTTTTACAATTAAAATTAATGTAAAGTTTATAATAATTTTGCTTTTAAATTTATATTGGTACACCTTTACAGTGTTTCTGTGAAAAAGAAATTTAAAACCGCCGATATTCTAAATTTTACAAAAAATGAATTGGTATCCAGAATATGTCACTTGTTACTTGTTCAACAAGAAGTTTGACAATAAATTACAGTCACTATTCCAGAGAAAATATTCCAAATATATAATTACTATATTGGGCCCCGTAGTCCAAGGAGCTGGATGAAGGACTGAAGGAGCTCGGGTTCGATTCGGGTTCTAGTGGTCGGGGATTTTTCTACTATTATTTATTCTCCAGATGGAACCTAGGGTTCACCCAGCCCTCTGTCGAATGGGTACCCGGTGTCTTACGGGCGGTACCAAAAGCGTGTAAGTACAAAACTTAACATGGAATAAGCCCATTTAATTTGAAGGGTGGCTTTTGGGTGGAATAACTGAAGAGTTGACGGAAGAAATTAATCTTAGATGCCGTGATGATGATCCAAACTACAATTCATGGCAATTACATTTATATTAAATAACTATTTTTTTTTTATATATACACGTCGTTTAACCAAGGACCTATCTGGATGCCTGTGATCAACCTGGCTGATATGTAACAGAAAACGACTGTAAAATAATCGTTCAAAGTTCCTATTTCATAAAATAAAGAAACTATAAGCGAAGTAATCTAATGTGAACATTAGATTAGATTAATTGAAAGTGGGTGGCATGACTGCCGAGCACGTCGACCTGAAAGATCAAAAGATCTATCCCATGGAAAGAAGGACAGAAGGAGAGAAAGACTGACAATTGGTGTGAGAAATGTAGGGGAAACGGGAGAACCCCGGAAAAACCTGCCCAGCTTGGATCGCCACCATCAACGAAACCCACATGAGAACCGAACCCGGGACTCAGAGGTGAGAGGCCAGTGTCTTAGGACATCACCAACCGCGCGGCCAATGTGAACATTACAAAAAAATGTTCATAATTAGAATCCTACAACGTTGGCAACTATACAGGTTTAAAATAATTTAGGTGTGAAGAAGGAAAAAAAATCAATTTTAAATTTTAAATGCGTTCACACTTAAAAAAATGCGGAAATCGCTTAGTATGGATCATATCTGTCCGTTCATCCGTCTGTCTTAAGACAAAAACAACTCTAGGCCCACTGGATCTATCATCTTGAAACTGAGTAGAACTTCAGTCATATTTCACTGAGCAACTTCAAAAGTTCATTGAGATTGGATGACATTAATGTACAAATCTTATTTTTTTCAGTAAGCATTTACAGCTAATGCCACGACTACTAGATTTGTTTGTATTTATTGACTACTTTTGAAATTTCTATATTCTATTCTATATTCGACAGCCTGGGATTGGCGAAAACTTCGCAAACTTACATTTACTAATAAAAGCATAACAATAACGAAAAACGAAAGCGCTAATTAAAGCTACGATTTGTCGTATAAGTTATTCTATAATGAATTTAAGGGCTTAGTGGAAAAACCCTTATCCTTCATCTTGGCTATGTTGTATGTGAGCTCTCGTCACCATCTATTGTCAGTTTTTTGAAGTATCTTGTTAGTGTGAGATAGACTCATTTTTAAAGTTAAGATAAAAAAACAAAAAGTCTTTTAAGAGATTTATAAATTTTTAGTGGAATAAGAAGGCTAGCCCATATTTCTTAAAAACTTCGATTCTGATTGGCCATCGTATTCCCAACTGGCCAATAGGAGAATCGCTTTATTTTACAATTTTTCAAGCAACATGATGTTGTAGTAAATGCAGTCCCTAGAACCTATGGATGAAAATGAAGAAAATCAGATAAATAAAGGCAAAAAGAAGCAAAGAAATCCCGTGAAATGGAAAGATAACAGCATGAAGAAGGCCTATAACAGAGAGTAGATTAACATGATGTTGTTTAGAATGCCTTACGATTCATGTGTTTAAAGTTACTACACGTAGAGTCCCGATTATCCGAGTTAATGTGGATCAAGAGTAACTCGGATAACCGAAAAACTCAGTTAAGCCGAAAATTATAAATAAAATAAATCGTCTAGGTTTTAATGTATATTTTAACAAATACAAAAGTTATACAGATATACCACATACAATTCATATTGAAAGAGTTCATAAAAATGAATCTGAAAAGGCATTTGTTTGTTTTGTTTAGTCTTGTGTTGGGCCTAACAGTCTTTTTTAAATTTTAAATTTTTTAAATTTTTAAATTAAAAGAGTTCTTTTACTTAAAAAAGTCCTTAATTAATATATTATAACTTATGATATTCTATTGTATTAGTATTGAAAAGGAAACTCAATAATGTTGAGATAGACTCGAAGTTATTTTGAAGAAAAAGGCTTGAAAATGCGAAATGATAAAATTTCGTGAAATATCGCCAGAATATTACAAGAATATTGAAGAAAGAAGATTTTTAATGTTATATTATATAAAGTCCTTAATTGTTTTTGTTTTACGTTACTTTTGCGTCTTTTCTGCAGCAATGTTTCGGCATTTTTTTAAGGATAATCCAGGATTGTTGGTGTCGAAACCCCGATTTCAGGTAGGGGGTCATGGGAGGTCATATGACTAGACGAACGAAGATTAATTTGCGAAAAAAAAAAATCCTAGAAATATTTGATAGCTCTGTATTTTGCTTCCGTTGTAAAATGTTACATGTTGTAAGATTAGTGAAATTATCTAACAGTGAAAATAAAAAAAATATGGCCAACATTTGCAGAAAATTACTTGAATATCTAACCAATTCAATACATTAATTGTTTTAATGACAACACTTTATGTGTTGATATATAGGAAATCTTACAACTACCTCTGGGAACATATTTATCAGGGATAGAAGCTAAATCAAAGGTAAATTTCAAATTGAACCAATTTACAACATGTTTTTATAATATGGTTCATTGACCTTCGTTTATGGTTGGAAATTTCGGAAATGTGAGTCAGATTTGATTCTGAAAAAAAGCTAAGTAAGTATTAACCCAGACTCAAGAGTTTTGATTATTAATGTTAACTATAATAAGTAAGGTTCGGATCTTTTTTATCGAAAAATCTTAAGTATATATTTCTGACTTTGAAAGGTTAAAAAATAAGCCTAAATAGGATCAAAAAGTTCAAAATATGATTAAAATTTATTCTGAGCTTTTTTACCCAATCAAAAAAAAAAAAAATCTTCATTATCCCTATAGAATACTCTTTTTACAGTATATTCTTACATTAACCTAACTTACAAAATATGCTCTAAAATTAAAATATATAAAGATCTGCATTTATTTGCAATTGAATCAGAATAACTCGAGAAAGTATTTATAAAAATGGAAAAAAAAAAAAAAAAAAATTAAAATCCGGGATAGGACCTTTGAATTACTTGATTGTTAAAGTATCCACTACAGGCTCTTTTAGCATTCAGAAAACATACGTTAAAAAGTCCTTTCTTTAAAATTTCTTTAAGAAAATAGGTTTGTTTCTATATAGTTTCCAGTAATTTCTTTGCCCAGTCAGTAATCAATGGCTAAAACGTATTTGCCACTTATTTTTTTGATAAAGGTCCTCCTCTCCCCATATACAAATACACACATCAAATTCAGGGCTCAGATACCAATTGCTGTAATAGGTCTCCCCTCCCTCCTTATGGTCAAATTCATAGATTCTCATCCAAAAATATCGCGAAAATACCACACGATTTCGTATTTCTCCCTTTCAAATATGCCACACATAGTTATCAGCACTATATTTAAAGTAAATTAATTTAACATCAACATCTACTTTTTCGAGCTCTACCAAAAGTTGAGGAATGAAATTTAGAAAAAAGTTTAGAAAAAAATTCACTCTACAAACCTTGTAATGCGAGTAGCTCTGTGCAGAAGGTTAAAGCAGAAAAGTAGTTTATATAAAATGTAGACTTAATTATATAAAAAAAAAGCCTAGAAACGATAGGCTAATTCAAATATATATATATATATATATATATAACTCAAATACTCAAATATATATATTTGAATAGCCGGACAGTGATATGAAATTTGAAACCAATACAAAGAATCACTGCCTGAAAATGCCAATACAAACATCAGATCACTGTTTCTATGGTGATAAAATAAATTTACCACCATGTCATCAGCGGCGAAATTTAGAAATAATTTGAATTATATATAAAAATATTTTTTATCGGTTAAGACCTCAATGGGCCGGGTCCCCATTGCTGAGAGACCTCCCCCCTCCTCCTTTGTGTATCTGTTGGGAGGGAGGGGGAGCCCTTTTTGCTTGGATTCAATATTTCAACTTTTCTTTCGGCTAGCGGAAAATTAAATCATCAAAAATATTTTTTCACTATACCTTAAATTCACTTAATGATATATTCTACCATTTTATTTTAATGTTGTCTTAGAGAATCTTGACTTAGCTTCCGTCGTGAAAAGAAACGAGAGTAACTTGCTATCCATGGAAGTCCATGACGTGGTTTATATATACAGTACATTAACTCAGACCATAATTTAGATTTTCAAACTATGTTGTTGTTCGGGTCTTCTAAGTCTGAAAAAGTTTTATAGTCATAATTTTAGATCTTTTGTGGTTTTAAAATATACAACTGACAAAAATACATAGACATCCATTTTAAAATACCTGGTTATTCATAAATGACATAGAGACTTTTAATTGATCCTGGTAGTGTATTTTAAATATCCCAGATAAAGAACAGAAGTGAATTGATTTTTTAAATTTAGAAATGACTAAATGAAAAAGAAAATCATTTATTTTGTAGCTATTTCAGTTTTCTTAACTTCTATATTTCCGGATTCTTAACTGATAACGAATGTGACTTAGTGCAATCTCGTCCTATAGCAGTCAATTTAACTTATTTAATAGCTGTTGCATTATTTTGAACACACTCGATGTAGCCGTTAAAATTCTTAAATGAATTCATGAGGAAACTTGGATAATATTATTGCAAATATTTATGAATATTATGTCTGAAGTGTCTTGTTCTTAAGTTTATTGTGTAGTTTTATGTATTAAAGAACAAATATTATTTCATTTTTGGATCGTCTTGTTTACATCTTAACATTGTCTTAACTAAAGACTGGAATTTCACACATTCCACTTACATTGTAATTTCCTTCTTACTATCAATAAAATATGATCGAACAAATAAAAACATTAGCATTCGAAACATTAAATTACATTAATTTTCCTTCCTGAGTGTCTAAACTTTTCAGGAACAAAAGGACGGAAATAATAAATAATCTTTGAAATACAATCTCTGGAAAAGAAAGAATCAAAATCATATATTTTTATTTGGACGATTTGTTAAACAATTAGAAGAAAGATGTTGGCTCCCGAATAACTCACAAGAGCTTTTCATTCCAATTGCATGTTTGATCTCCTACTGATCAAACCATAAACACAATCATAAACCATTAAATCATAAACACAAAAAAGTAAACCCACAAAATCAAACAAAGTAAATTCTAAGGACATTTCCATTGATGTTGAATTTTTGTTACCTCCCCTCTACACCAAAAAGAAAATAAATAAATAAATAAATAAATACAAGCTATATTTTAAATGAAGACAAGTTCCTTACTAAACAAACTTTATGATTTACATATTGTTTGTTTATGTAATGTATCGGAGGCTACTAAAGGAACTGGACCAACAGTAGTTCGCTTTTATTTTACTTTGCTTTCAGACCCTACAGGACTTACAAATACGTGTAGTCTAAACTACTAAGAAGACTATAAGTCACTGTACTGTTTCTGTTATTTTTCTTACATTAAAAATTAAACAAAACTTAAAAAGTAATTTTAATATAATTATCAGTCATGATGTGTGTAATCATATTAAATAAGGACCAAACATACACGATAAGCAAAATAAATAAATATAAATACTCCATTACATGTTTCGAGGATGTACAAACAAAAGATCTTTAGATTTATAAAATAAATAAATTCCACAAAGAACTTCCGATCTTTCTAAGTTACTAAATATGTGTTACATATTTAACAAAAATTATTCAATTTAGTTGTGTAACCCATGTTAAGTTGTACGGCATCACAAATAATCTTTTCTCTTTTTTAAAAAAAAAAAACTTAAGCTTTTGAAAAGTAAAAATCAAAAGTTTAGGCATTAATTCTTTGGTTTTATATCGATCTGATTTTAGGAAAAATTTCTAAGGGTTATTAAAATTTAATATAACTGTAGTACTCAAGTATTATTTTCGTTAGCGTGTCCAGGAATGTGGAATTGGAGATAGTCCTCATATTTAATTAAATATTAATATTCATTGATCTTCGCTGCCTCCAATGTCGTGTGATTCTGTATGCATCTGCTAAAAAATAAAATTGCTTTTGATTTTACTTTTTTAAATTTTGATTTTATTACATAAATTCAAACCCTTCAAAACGGGAATTAACTATAAAAAATACGACAAAGAAGATGAAAATGGATTACTATCGCTTAACTAAGGCATTTTGAATTATGGGAAAGACAGTTCCTTATGCAGGTCAATTAGACTGAAAGTGAATCTAATTTTAAGTAGTTCTTTAAGCGTAGTTCAATCTAAACATAAGCCAGCTTAGATAAGTCGTTCCCGATTTTACGAACCAGAAAAATTTCAATAAAAACTTTGATTTCACACAGGGTTCTCAAATTTTTATTCACATTTTGAATAAATGTAGTTTACCTGAGAAGTTAGTTGTATTATCTTTATTTTTTCTCATTTCGTCACCGTCTCGATTAAAGCTTCATTATAGACTATTCTGTTTTACAATTAAGAGTTTACTATACTAAATAGAATACAATTTTATTTAGTGTTTTAGACCTACTAAATTAAAAAAGTAAATAAATAAATGAGTCACGTGAGATTAATAAACAGAATCCAGTCATCTGTAGTATCTGTACTGCAGAGTCATGATGCTTACAATTATAAATAAATTGTTGTTGTAAAAATACCGGAAATGAGAGGGTACGCTAATCAGTATTTGGATAAGCGCATTACTGTAATTAATATCTCAACTTAATTACCACCTTAGCTGAGGAATTAGCAACGCCAATTTCATCTGAATTCTATAATTGACTTCAAGTCGACGACAAATGGATTCAAATCAATATAACTTACTTCTTTGTTTAAATTATCCTACTGATCTTCTGTTCAAATTAACAATCATTTTTCCTATTTTCCTTTTATTACAAATATTTTTCAATATTTCATTTTAACTACGAGGAAAAGAAGCTTTCTGCCTATACATGTTGTTAATCATTATGAATTTAAATATCTATGTTTTAAACATTCATATGATTTTGCTGGAAGTCTATTAATTTAACTTTTCTAGAAAATCCTAGAGAAAATACTTGGATGATAACAGAAATCTAGTAATCGAAATTCGAATGATTTTTAAATGTTTTACTTTTTTATATCTTGAAATCTTAAATCGCCTATGATATTTATCGAAAATGATAGGATGATAGTGAAAAAAACTACTATTTGTGCTTGTGAATATTTGAAAACAAAGTGAAAAGAAAAACGATTCTTTATAATTTCTGCAATAATTTCTTTAGTTATTCACTATTATTATGTATCAAAATAAAACCATTTTTTTTTTTTTTTTTTTTTTTTTTTTTTTTGCTACTTAAGAATATTGTAATAATAAAGTTTTTTTACTGTGATAGGCAGACGGAATGTGATAGGAAAAGTTATGCTGTTTTTACATCATTAATTCTTCTGCATTTTGCATCATATTTAATTAATTATACTTTATTTATTCATTTACACCTACTTTAATTAAGCTGTAAAATTTCACTTTAATCTCTGACTCATTAGTAAGTTAACATTTATTTTATAACTGCCCTTGAACTAAATATGTTACATCTGATGAACTACATTTTTAATGATCTCATTAAGGTTTACGTTACCTGTTAAGAAATTCGTCCACCATATCATTCATCTGCTCTATATCTCCTGAAACCTTCTCCAACATCAACATTTTGTTAAGCTCCTATTTTCTCACTTTAAGAATCGTCTGAGTCAACACAAGTTATAACAAAAACAATAAGTTTTCTTCGACTATTTATTTTAATTCCTAGTGTAATACAATTTTTAAATAATACTAATAGTAATTGAATGCAAATTTGTTTAATTGAAGAAAATTTTATTTATTCAAAATTGAAATTCCGTATTCATTAATAAAATTCATTTAATAATTACAGTAAAAAAATTGATTTCGAAAAATATCTTATTTTTAGTGGAAAAAATTTAAGAAAATTATGGAACATTTTAGAGACACTTAATTTCGTTTTCTAATTTGCTTTTCTTCTATTTTAAATATATCCATGATTCAATTTACTCAATACACTTATTGTATAGTATTGGACACTTCAAAAGCAGAGGAGTTGACATTTCCTGAACCAGTCGACGTTCGTCCACAATTGGAATTTTCTTCCTTCCATATCGTAGATACCCCACAGCCAAATGAATTTCTTACTAGATAACTCAATACAGTTTTTGTCGTCATCAATTTCTTTTTCAAGCCTAAAAGTCATACAGCTTATTTATTTAATAAGAACTATGATATATTAATAGGATCTTTCGTATATGTTTTCTTACGTGTGAATGAAATATATGATATCACAATCTTCACTTTCAATCCTCTCAAACAGGAAATGCAAGGTTTTTCAAGCAAATTTATACAGTCTTTTTACACTTTTTGCAATCAATTCTAGTAAAACTTTAATTCCAGTCTTTTTACACTTTTTGCAATCAATTCTAGTAAAACTTTAATTCCATCTATCTACCATGCGGAACGTTTTCTTAACCTCTTCTTTTTTCTAGGAATCCAATTTAGAATTTCTGTTGTGCATCTAAAATCGTTTCTGCTACACATGCCGCTCCATTCCATTTCTGCTTCTTGAAGACAAGTGTCATTTGCAATCTCATCTTGTAATTTCTACATTACTATTCCAAACTTCATTCTTTAGTCAACTAAATTTAGATAAATGATTTTTTTTTTCTATCCCAAAACTTTTATATTTTAAGAAAAAATAAAGCAATGTAAATTCTAGCTCATGGAAAGATATTTTTATTTTCATTTTAACAAATAAACATCATGTTGTATGTAAATAAACATCATGTCCACAAAAATATATTATGAAATATAGTTATTAACGAATTTTCGGGAAGTCCTTTCTTCTTTCCTTTTTCAAGTTTTTTCAAAACAATGAAATGATTTTAGAGATTTTAATTAATTTCGGATTAATCTAATTAATTAATTTCGGATAAATCAGATTTTCGGATAAACGAGTTTTTAGTGTACTTTTTTTATGCATAAAAAATATCATTAATACCATTAATAAATAATAAAGCAAAATTTAATAGTAGCATTTTATCACTATTATTAACTTAAATAATTATGTATCCGTCTAAATATTATAGTTCTAATGTTTTGTAATCCATATCTTGTATAGTAAATATCTTTCCTTGAAACTTATCTCTCCCAACATGAATGAACGTTATTGACTTTTGTAACCTTGCTTTGCATTTTCAGACTCTTATCTCATTCTTTATTACAAAGACTTAACACATAACTACATTCCAAAACGAACCAATAATCCTCCTTGAATTATTAACGCAAGAATTTACTCGCATCATCTTCCTTACAAAATTAATAACAATTTTCTTTGCTATCAATTTATATCATGTTGTCCCTCAAAATAACAGCTTCATATTTCTAACAAAAACGGAAACCAATAAGCAAATCTCTGATTTATAGGTTAGTAACCAAACCGTCCGATACTCGTCCGCAATTGCTCAATAAAATGTTGAAACCCATTGGACAGAAACCTTGATAAATTCATAATTGAATTCAGTAAATCTTTTACCCCCAATTTCCAATCTATCTTCCCAAATTCTGATCTATATTTTTCAACTCGTATGTGAAGCACTTTCATTTGAGCTACACCTTCTATGTTATCTTATTTTTAAGCATTATTTTCCATTATTTGATAACGTAGCTCAAATTATTCTCCTTTGGTTGGAGGAGCCGGATTCAATCCCTTTCATCTCTGTTGAGGGAGCGCGAATGTTTGTACTGCGGTAATCCCTGCTTTTTCAATTTCTAAATCATTTCCATTCAATATTTTTCAGTTGTCCCAATTATTCTCAACTATCGTCTGCGACACTGAACTTTAGATCAACACTTGGTAATCGCAGATGATATCAGAAATCCGAGAAATGGAAAGCAAACCATGAATCAGTTGAAGCAGTCATTGGCTAATCAGATAACCATTTGGGACAGATAGAGTTAGAATCATATTACAACTGGCAATATTTGTTCGAAAGAAATATAAACGGAAAATAGCAGTAAAAGACGAGTTTTAACTCTTTTTAAGATGGTTCATTGAAATATTCACAGACGTTCACTTGAAGGAATGACCTGTCAATTGCTTCCACAAGGTCGAGACTAAAGATGATGATTCAAGAGAGCGAAATGTTTGCTGTGAGCATCTTCAAATGAAACAAAATACGCTATCCGCCACTGATTCAAGAAACTAAATAGTTTAATTTGAATATACAATTAATCATACTAAAAAATATTTAAAAAGGAAAATAAAAATACAATACGTTAAAAAAGGTCCGTGGACGGTTTCGGGAATTACAAGATCCCGATGATCTTGCTGATGATCTTGCTGATGATGGGGATCTTGTAATTCCCGAAACCGTCCAAGGACCTTTCTTAACGTATTGTATTTTTATTTTCCTTTTTAAATATTTTTTAGTGTGATTAATTGTATATTTAAATTAAATGATTTCTAAGAAAACACATGTTAAAAATTTTTATTATTGAAACTAAATAGAAATAATGTATTTAGTACTTTCATTTATTTTTCTTATTTCATTTTTCTGTAATTAGTAATTGAATTCTTATTAGCAACAAAAAAAAAATCTATAATGCTACATATAATAATGAGACCTGTAAAATGAAATGTTGCAAGAAATAGAAGCTCCTACGAATAAAAGTCAGAGTAAGCTTCATAGATATCGGTCCTGTAGTTGCTGAGGTGTTGTATAGCTCATATTTTTGTCGGATCTCGGCTATGGATTAAATGTGGCTTTCGAAGATTACGAGGCCACATCTGATCACAATCCTAAGATCAGAGAAAAGAAATCTCTATTCATTTAGTAAATAACGAATAGAAACACAGTTAAAAAAACTCTTATTTAAAACGGGATCATGTCAGTGTCCCGGATTACAAAATACAAGCACGTTGTGGATATCAGCCTTCATCAGTTAGAATGATTTAAAATTTCCATTGGTTCAATCATTCTGAACTGATGAAGGCTAACACCCGCAACGTGTTCGTAATTTGTAATCCGACTCATTAAAATGATACTGTTTTAATAAAGAGTTTTTTTTTTCAACTGTGATTTATTCGTTATTTATTTATATTTGTACGAGCTTATTGGATATTTCTATTCATTTAGTGTTGATGAACCGTCGGACGCATCTGGAAGAGAATATTTAGGATAACGAAACTGATTCTTTAAAGCATGTAAACAAGCGCGTTACCAATGAGGTAACGGCGGTAAATTATCAAATAAATAATGCAATATTAAACCTTGTAATTAACAGTTTATTAAAATCTATTAGATAAATGTAATTCGAAAATTCATATTTTAACTTTAACAAGACAGAATGTCGAGGACACTTTATCTCTTATCTATAATTTCCTCTTGAAATCGTAGACATCTATAACATTTTGCAACAATGTAATCTTCACTATCTAGAATATTCTTTAAATTCTTCATTTATTAAAGATTATGTAATCATTGTTTTTGTTTACTAACACACAATAGTAAGTTTGTTAATATGTATTTAACTAGGAAAAGTTCCCTTCACGTATTTTTTTAAAAAAATAATTTCGCCATTTTAAAGTACTTGTATCATGTTTCTATGTCTTGGCAGTGAACTTAATCAAAAACTACTTTTCAAGACGAAGCTTTAACTCGGTAATCCCACTGAATACCGAACATAATGACCTCATCAAAGAAAATGCTAACATCGAAGATAATGCGAGATATTACACAGAACAATAGAATGGAATAAAAACTACATTTTTCTCGAATACTTCGGCTATTAATTTATAACCATTCATCTTAAAATTTGTTTCCTCTTTTTTTTTTTTAAATTTATCTTAATATCATTTTAAGGTATTAAAAGGTTTGAGACCCAGTGTTTCACTAGTTGACATACCAGGATAGCTATTTCACGCTCTTTAGCGATCATCAGCTGAGAATAGTCACCTGCAAAACAAGGTCTCAATACGGAGGTGATTATAATCTTAGAGTGAAGGAACATTCAAGAATTAAACTGAAAACAAAAAATACACATTAAAAATAAAAGAACAGAAATTCCTGTATCAGCCTCCGCTAGCCTCAAATGAATTTTTTTATGCGCAATTAAATATAACGCCTAAAAATATATATTAACACATTAAGGTATTTGCTAAATTTATTGTAAAATATTTCTTATATCTTGTTTCAACTTTATTTGGTATTATCTAAGTTGAATTTTATAATAAAAACTTTCAAATGAAATTTTCCTAAAAGTGAAATTCGTTAATATTTGAAATGAAATTGTTTTGTAAATAAATAGAAGAAATAAGACGCTTCTTCAAGAATAGAAAGTTTTTGAAAAATATCGGTTTTTTTTTCGTTAGTCATGGAAATAAAATACAAAATTGTAAATATAAAACCATTCGAATACAAATAATTTCAGTATGTCGCATTTAATGAAGATTGATTACATCAGAAAAATTATCGTTTAAAATCCAGTTAGATTTAATAGAATCCAAGTAAGTGCGAAGTAAATACGCTACAAAATTCGAATTTAAACTATATTACAAAATGAATTTACGATGTAGTATCTGAATTAAAAAGAAATTCATTGTTTGAGATCAGTGTTAGTTAATCTTTCTTTTACAACAATTTATTTTTTTTTAATTTTATTTATTTATTTATTTATTTATTTATTTATTTATTTATTGTAAGTTTATCACTTGATAATTTCTTTATGGGCTCTACATAAATCAAATTTTGAATTATAAAGATAAATCTTCTATTTTCCAAAAATGTGGATGCCCAATCTTCAAAAAAACCATTCATAGTTTAGACGCTTTTAGCACCGAGATATACAATACAAAGACTTGCAGATTTACTGTATCTGACCCTTTTTGACCTGATTCAGTTCGAAAGTTATTCTGGAAAAATAATTAAAACATCCTTTTTTATCGACATGATTCTTTTCGTAGTTAGCAATCATTTCTAAATAAGAATTGAACACAATCTTAGTCTTTGAAGATGCGCTTGGCAAGAGCTACATCATTGAACAGCTTAATCTTAGCTGTTCCATATAATAGCAATAGAATGTGTTTTTTTTTTTTTCTACAAAGGAAATCTGATGATTATTGCAATCTAAATAAATTTCAAAGCTTTTTTTTTAATAGATTCCTCCTATGTATGTGATTTCAATCCAAAATAACTTTCCTGTCAGACGATGTTAGCTTTAAAACAGGAAACTTCAGTTGATGAAAGGGTTAAAATAGTGGAGGAAGATCCTTGACATGATTCACTGAAGCAGCTATCATTAGATACGCAGAGAAGCAAACAATAACCACTCTTTCTATTGAGTTTTTATGGATTTTATTCAATGATATAGAATCAGTTTCAGGATCAGGATTTAGTGTGCCTTCTCTATTTTTGTACTCTATAAAAAAAAATACAAAAATAGAATGCTACCATTCTAACTTTTGTAGCAGCTCTTAAAATGTGTCACACAAAAAAAAAAAAGTGTTACAACAAAAAAAAGTTTAAAATTAATTTAAGTTGACCTACGCACTTCTGTCTCTTTCCTATGTGATCATGATAATTCAAAAACTATATATCCTAGAAAATTGAAATTTTAGAGATATGTATAAGCTGTAACGTGAAAGAACCCTATTCATTTTGGTAGATACTGTTCCAATAGATATTAAGCTAAGGCAAAAAAAAACTGCAAAAATATGTTAAACATTACGCAATAATCTAGCTATGCATTCCAAAATTATGTATATAATTACAGCTGAAATTTTAGAGGTAGGTCTTTGACCTACCTACGAAAAATTTGATAATAATAATAATAGATGAGAAGCTATGGACCAAAATGTTAAAATAGTGAATTAACAATCTTTTAGAAGGAACAAATTTTGCTTTTATATTAACTTTTCATGTGCTTCCAAGGCGCAGATATCGTAAGTTGTTTAATGTAATTTTAGAATTTTATTGGGTTTATTGTATTTTATTGAATTTTATTATATAATAAAAATAGTCTTTGAATTATTTGAAAAACAAATATAATATTAAGTGCTTTCGACGCGTGCCAGTTTTTAATATATTTTACTTTTAGTATTTTTCTGAAATCTCTTTTATTTCAGATTCAGAGAACAGTCAATTTTTTTAACGTTTTGATTTTCATTGCGGATATTGTTATTGCATTTTTTCCTGCGTAAAAACTTTACAGCTTCGAGATACATTAACACCTATATTTGGATCGACAAGAAAATGTAATAAAAAACTGTTATTGAATCCCGTGACTTTGAAAACATTGGAATTCGTAATTTGGAATATCTGTCACCTGAATAACTAAAGTAATGGGAGAAATCTAAAAGGTTACTGATATGTAGTTATTTGAAACTTCAGTTACAGAAAGAAAAGTTAATTAATTGCATTTTGCAATATAATATTATATATTATATAATATTATTCATGATGGATAGAAAAACGATGCTTGGACAGAATTTAATATTTAACATTAAACAAAAAAAAGTTTGTATTTTCTTAACGTTAATTTAAAAAAAAGAAACTTTGAATTTTAAGGAAATTTTTAATAAATTTAAATAAATTAAAATAATATTTCATAAAATTAAAATTACAAATTTTATGAAAAATTATATGAAGAAAAGAAGATGACTATAAAATAGAATTTACTTTATTAAATGATTTACATAGAATCATTTAAGTTGCATAGAAACTTAATTGAAAGTAGTTACACCTAGAGAAATAGCGACCAAAATCGGTAGCTATTGCGTTTGTCCTGTCCGTCCGTCCGTGTCTTTCCTCCCTAAAAACAGCTCCCGAATGGAAGGTCGGATCGAACTTACATGAAATAAAATAAAAACCGAAACTTAAAACTGAAACTAAATTAAAGTTTAAATTCGAAACAATACTTGCAGTACAATATTGAAATCTACGTATTAATTAGCCGTATCGTATATTTATTCAGATCTGTGGAGCGATTTAAAACAATGCGTTCGCCATCTATCGTCATTTTTGGGATTGGTTTTAAATGTACTCATTGAAAACTGCGCTTGCGCCATCTATGGACAGTTTCGGGAACTTTTCATTTTGAACAGTTTTGGAAAGTTTTTCATTCATTCCACGGGAACTACTTGATCGACCGGGATGAAAAGTAACCTATATCGTAGTCCGTGTACTAGACTACTTACATGCAAAATTTCATTCCGATCCGTTGCGCCGTTGAGGCGTGATTGAATGACAAACAAACAAACTTATAGATTTTTCGCTTTTATAATAGTATTTAGGATTTAGATGAAATATTTAATATGGAAAAAAATTGGTATTTCCAATTTTCGAAATTTTTGCTTAAATAACAGTAGGTGTGTATAGCATTTATAAATATTCAACTGTAAGAAAGGTATTTCCACTTGCTTTTATATTATTTATTTATTTTCCAACAAACACCTAGAAGTGCAGATATTGGTTTTTAATTTTTCTGAAAGTAAATCTGATATTTGTCTTCTTTTTAGAATGAAGCAGTTAGAAGACTCTTTGAAAAACCTTCCCAGAACGATTGGGGATAAATTTGATGATTATAAAGATATAGATGTTCAATCGAAAATGAGTTCTGCTTGGGAATCGGCCAAGAAACATACATCTAGAGCTGCAAATGACTTCAAAGATATGATGATGAGTGATGGTCCATTCCATAGTTCCGATCCTGTGGTCGTTGTTGATATGCCAGGTAAGATCAGCAATAATAGTATTATATTTGTAAAATCATTAAACGATTAAAGATAAAGTACCCAAAAACCAAAGAAATTCTCTGAAGCAGATTAGATATGCCATGAGAGGATAAATGAACAAGAGAGACCGTTAAAAAGAAGCAGGCTCTTGGAAAAAATAAATTAGAAAAATTGCTTTAACCTAGTTAAAAATTTTACGATTTTCCTTAAAAGAAATTAAAATATATCCTACTTTTAATTATTTTTTAGTAAACGTTTCATCTTAATTCACTTTATTATTATTACTATTATTAATATTGGGCGCTTGGCTGCAGGTTGGAGGTGACGAGTTCGATTCCTCGGCTGAAGGCGGGAATTTTTCCACGCTCCTTCTCCTCCAAACGGGTCCTAGGGCCTACCCAGCTCTCTGTAGAATGGGTACCGGGTTTCTTTCCCGCGAGTTAAAGGCGGGCAAGCGTCGGGCCGACCCCCCGACCTCATCTTTGTCCCGTAGGTTACGATCACTGGAGCCTACTCTCCAGCGGCCTCACCGGCCTGCCCAGGCTGGTTGTGGCATCGCGCGGTCCTCTGGGCCTGATCGCGCCTTTAACTTTTTTTTTTTAACTATTTATTAAAATTAGAAACAGTATAGTAATATGCTAAACAATCTGTAAAATAATGAAATTTAACTATACGATCTTTACAAATTCTAAAAGCTTGAATTATAAGCATTATAATTAATTATAACCATAATAAGCACGAACTCTCACAACTCCAAAAGACATAGATTTCTCTTAACACTTCAGTGGCTCCTTTGCTGTTTGGTTTGTGTTATCGATCGAGAGATCTTCTCACCTTCGGTAAACATAGTAAATTCTTTCAATGTTATTGTGTCTATCAAGTGGTGTTATGAGCAGAACCTTGGAAGGATGAATAGAGACTCTGCATTGAAAGAAAACGAGTCTTTCAAGTTAAAGAGGATCTGCAGAGCTACTCACACATGATCTGACGATTGGTCAGTCTGTTGTTATTGCGGCAATTGACAGAACACTTGCTTCTCTTTTCATCATGATTTTCATGAATTCTAAATTTCTAGAGATGGATAAAAATTGAAAAAAAATTTTTTGCTACTGATGTTCATAATTTCCATTTTAAGATTACTTGTATCATAATTTTTTGCAATTGAATTTTAACGTATAAAAATTATGAATTTTAGGCGAAACACAAAATTAAAATTTAAAAAAAAAACAATAAAATTCGTATACATCTTAATTATTTTCTTTTTTCAAATGTACAATTTGAGAAAGATATCGATAAAATGTTTTCTTAACTTAAAATTATTTTACTTAAAATGTTTTGCTTATTTATTTTCAAAAACACTATAAAAAAATGAAAATAAGAATATGAATATACAGGTACAAGTAAGATGATCTCAATGTATTTCTAGGTAAAGATTTTTGACTTTCTGTAAAATTTTTAATAAAATTGGCTTTTTATGTAAGTTTTGGTTTTCATCTCAAAAATATCCCTGTATTTATTCAGTTATTGGGTTGGCCAAAAACTTCGTTCGGTTTTTAAGTAAAAATAAAATACATATCTTCCTTGTCACCAACGTCTTTATTGAACAACTACCTTCTGCCATCTTTCAGACAACTTCATAATTCCTTCTTCCCACACCTTTTAATCTTTTTGAGCAAAGAACTATTCCAGATGCCTTTGCTATCTTCCAGGGAATTGAATGTTTTCATTAAGAGAATTTTGTAAAGACCAAAATAAATGGAAATCTGAAGGTGTAATGTCTGGTGAGTAGGGCGGATGAATCAGAACTTCCCAGCCAAGCTGTAACAGTTTTTGTCATCAAAGAAACATGCGGTCTTGCGTGCTTATTTTCTTCCATCTTCAATATTAAGTTGGCGATACAAAATTCACCAATTTTGACCAGTTTTTGCTTTAAATACATGCTGATATGACGGCTGTCGCAATAAAATCTAAATAAAACGGTGTTGAATGACGCTAAAGACACCTAAGCACTACTAGAGCCAACGTACGTAAAAAACCCGAACGAACTTTTTGGCCACGCCAATAATTAGAACGGTTACTCAAAATTCTAAAGATAAGTTTTTTTTTTTAAATCGATCATCATCAAAAATATTTGCTTTACGTAGATTCTGTGAGAAAAGATGTTAGTGTAGCAGTGATT
>JAFIDM010094512.1:26772-42194 GCA_023159025.1 Thereuonema tuberculata
TTGCCTCAATTTCAGCATCTGTGCACGAGGAAGCAGATGCGTCATGCATCCGCTGCTGCTATACAAAGACACAACAAAGTTCGTTTTAAAATAGTGGATTCCGATGTGATTTCCATAGTTTTATTTGCATTTCTACGCATTGAAGAACTGTGGATAGAGTTGGGAACTGAGAAGAATTTATAAAATTTGTCCATGCATGAATTGAATTCTAGCTTCCAAGTGGTGCATCCGAGCTGATGCCATTCTTCCATTCATTCACCGGGTTGACACGGTGTCATCACTTTCTGGTATTGGGAAAAAAAATTACCTAGAAAACATGGATGTCATTTCGTGATGTTGATTTGGCTTTCCAAGAAAGAATTTCCTAATATGACAACAACAGTAGTTACACCTGACAACGTGACATTTTCTATAGGCTACTTGAACGTTTGTGGTATTAATGTACCCTGCTACAAGTACAGCAGAATTATGTAAATGAAGCACGCAGGATACTCTTTACTCAGAGGAATAGAAACATTGAACATGTCCTACCAATGGCGGATGCTCTAACCTAACACTTAAAACGGGCAATGTTTCAATGTAATATTTGAGAAACTGCTTGACTAGAAATCCTCAAGTTTACTATACATGTCAGTGGGAATGGAAAATGGATGATGGGACCATATTCAAATCTCTTTGGATAACACTTCCAGATGCAAGTAAACGTTGTCAAGAACTGGTATCGTGTAAGTGAAAAGAACGATGTACACAGTACCGCTGTATATAAACTGAATTCCGATGCTCTCTTTTGTATACATGCGAAGTTCATTGCTCGCGAATATATGAATAATTAACTGATTATAATGATATGAATTCCAAATGTTTTACAGCTCAATTGTTAGAAGTTCTATTGTGAAACTATCTTGAGAAAATGTTAAATTTAATGAAAATTTAAATTTCATTGAATTCAAAGTAAAATTGCTAATATACTTTCTTTGTTGAGAATAAATAGTATTTGAAAATGATATCTTGTATTAGTATTCAAATCGTTCATTATTTACTGATATATAATTATGTGTTCATAATGAATCAACCAGGGGAAATTTTAAGTAAGTAAAATAAATAATATGTGTAATAATATCGCAAAAGCTATTCTGAAATTATAGTTACTTTTAGAAACTATTATAAGCAATGCTACATTTAATTTTGGGAAATATGTCATTTAGAAAGTGGGTAGGAAAGAAAATGCCCGAAAAAAAAAACTTATTTTAGGAATAAGACGAAGCTATTGTATTTACAGCAAAATGTGTGATAACCTTTCTTTCACATAAAACATTGTGCTTTAAATTGAGATCTCTTTTATTAAAATCCGTTCAGTAGTTTCTGAGATATGCGACTGTAAAGAATCTGCTGGGCGGCCATTTTGATGACGTCACTACGCATGATGTAATCATTTGTAAGGTTGTCTCCCGGCTGATTTACTATCTTTAATATGTATTTAGCCAACCCCCAAAGTTTGATGCTGGTATCCAGAAGTTAAATATTTTTTATTCATATGTTGTTTGTTACACGCTCTAGAGAAAGTTTAATTAATTCTTAATCTACATTAAATATATCTTTTCAGTGAATTTTTCAACTGTTGTCCATTTTATTTCATTTTAATAATCAAAATAATGTCTTCAGAAGTCGCTATAAAATATTAGAAACAATATATTATCTTTAAAAACATTATTAATTATAACTAAATTTGAATTTCTAAAATAATAGACCTATAATCTATTAAAAAAAAAATATTAATATAATTTTAAATTTCATATATTAATATTAATATAATTATTAAAAACATATTTATATTTACCTCAAAATAAAAAAGTTAAAAGGGAACACATATAGATTATAGTAGTAAACTTGAAAAGCCGTGAGTAGTTTCGGCTTCTAGTTGCCAGAAGCCTTCATCATGGTCTGATGAAGGCTTCCGCAAATAGAAGCCGAAACTAGTCACGTCTTTTAACGTTTACTACAATTATTTGTGTGTGTTTCCTTTTAAGTTTTTTATTTGATTCCTCCGATACACTTTAAAGTTTTATAATTTATTTGATTTTGATAACTATGAGGAAAAAAATATGTTTTTGTACAAACATTTTTCCTTTTGATGGCTTTTTCAATACAGTATGACATTTTTTAACTATTTTTCACAGATGATCAGAATTCTAGAACATTTTCTTGGCTGAAACTATGTAAAAAGAACTGAGAAGTTTTGTACCGGTGCTCTAATGACGGCCACCGCAACATAAACATGAAACATAAACCATAAGTCTGATACTATGGACTAAAAATTACATACATAATTTTGTTTCATTTTTTTAACATTTCAATGGAAATAGATCCAAAACGCAGATAAAAAGAAAATTTTGATAAAATTGCTTGTGAATCAGATGGTTATTAGAATTAAGTGATTTTTGCAAAAATTAATTTTAATAGTAATATTATTAATTTATTAATAATTCGCTTGGCTGAGGGTTGGAGGTAGCGGGTTCGATCCCCGGCCTCAGTGGAGGTCAAGCATTTTTCCACGCTCCATTCTCCTCCAAAAGGGTCCTAGAGTCTACCCAGTCCTCTGTAGAATAGGTACAGGGTTTCTTTCCGGGTGTGACCACCCGACGTCATCTCAATCTCGGGTCACTGAAACGTTGGAGCTCTATCTCCAGCATCGCAATGGGCACCAGTGGGATACCTAGCCTAACCCTATTAATAATTATTATTACAATGAATTATTATCGTTAATAAATTAATAATTGTTTTTAACTATTTAATATTATTTAATTAAGAACTAAAATTGATTGATTGCAAAAACTGAAAAACAAAAAAGGGTATTTCAGTTGTACCTTATTCGGTTCCATAATTCATTCTATGATTTTGTTAAGATATTGACATTCCTCCACAACGTCCTAATATGTCTTGTAGTTTTATTTCTTATGTGATTCATTGATTTACTAATTTTATCTATTTTTTAGGCCTAATGTTTGCGTCACTAGAAAAGAAGTTAATGAAGATACACCAAAGGACTCCCCTAACCTGTTTATGACATTCCAGAGTACATCATGTAATGAATTCAATTCTTCCTATGTCTGCACAACCAGGTAAGAACTTGCAACTTTTATGGAAAATAATGAACAACTAACAAAAAAGAATAGATATCCAAAAATTACTGAAGTTACGGAACTGTTCCTTTTAAAATTAATATGAAATTTTAGAACATCTTCTATTAAGATACAACATAAGGGATATTTAATTTTTTTAATGATTTGTAATCCGATAGCAAGTAGTGATTAATTTTTTTTTGCCATAAAATTATATGGTCTAAAAAGTAATGTAAATTAATAAAAGTTATTGCAAGTACATATAAATGGTCTAGTAGTCCAAATCGTGTACTTTCCCACAGGATGTTTGGGTTCGATTTCGGGCTTGTCCTTCAGACTGATGTTGTTCAACCAATTTCCAAAATTAGAAAAATCTCCTTCTCCCAAAAAGAACCTTTTACAGAACCTTGAATCTTTTATTAAAAGCTTCTCCCTGACTCTGTTTAAAAAAATTTCAAGGTATTTAGGATGATTAGATGGTTGATTTATTCAAATTGGATAACTGCCAGGAAATATCGAGATCTCAAAATTAAACTGTCAAGGAATCTTTTAAACTCTTAATATTTGAACTGCATTATTGTAATTCAAACCTGTAAAATAGATGTTAACGGAAATGATATTTTTCGAGAAAATCTTGAATATCTGTCAGTGAACACAAGCAAAATTGTTTTTATTAATATAGTCAGATATACCTACAACAAATATGTAAATATTAAATAAATAAAACTCCAAATTCTTTTCTTCTTCCAGATCAACATACTATATTTCAAAAACATCAACTATTTTTTTCATCAGGTACATTATTTCATGTTTTTGATTTGATTTCAGGAGAAGAAACTAATTTAGTTTCGATCCATTATGTATCTGATGAAAAAAAACCGTTGATGTTTTTGAAATAAAGTATGTTGATCTGGAAGAAGAAAACCGTCAGTTATGATTAGAACATAGTAGACAATTCCAGCAGTTAACTGGTATGATTCTCACTGTGTTTTATCCTGAAATATTTAATTACTATATCCTCTGAGTTTTTGTGATTTGTGGAGAGCGATCTTTAATAAAAGTAATGGGGAAAGAGCGAAATCCACTTCATCAAATTATTAACCTCTTTTACTGTTTCAAAAGTAGTATTTTATGAAAAAAAAATCATTTCAATAGTGTAAATAAATTGATTAAAATCACTATATGATTTGTTTCGTTTAAATATCTACTGTTTAAAATTGATTTATGTAATGAATTTGAAAAATGAGCTGATTCATCAGAATTTCTAGGAGAATTGCAGTTAAATTGCACTGTTCTGTGTAATATCATTGTTCTTTTTTCCTCTTGAAGCTATTTTTTTTAATACATTAATGGAATTTATCAAATTTCTTTTTGCTGACTTCTGAGTAGCACCTCAGAAAGTATAATAGTTTTGTTTTTTTTGTTTTGTTTTGTTTTTCGTTTTTTTTAAATTTGCGTAACTTTCTTTGTTTTTAGATTTCGGTCTCATGGCATCAGCAAGACTTTTACTGTAGTCTATCAGTGTTGTCATGGCTTCTACAGAAAAGAAGGAGGCTTCGGATGTCAAGAAAGTAAGTTCCTTGACTTTAGAAAATTCAGTTGAATTCTTTGTAATTTAAATAATATTTCCAAAATATTAACTTGTGCTGTTACAGCTAAGTTTCTTGCTTGCAATCATGTGTTGCTTTTCTTGACAATTTGCTAACAAAACATCGTTACTTTTAAAACTGAATTTTTCCACTTAGTATTTGCTTCACTAAAGCCGACTGTGTCCCTTTGTCTTTTGACCATAGAGAAAAAAATGTAGCAATAACTTCATTTCTTTTAACGTAATATTTTCATATATTTATTTCATTCTACAGTGAATCTTAAAGATCTCGTGGAAACGATGCAAGATCTTGATGGAGGCGATTTTGTTAAGTTGCTTTCATCAGCAGGACTGGAAGACAAAGTGAAAACTGAAAACCTCACTATATTCTGTCCAACCAACGACGCAATTGCTCAGTATAGAGGCAATGAGGAGGAAAATGTAAGTGTTTCTATTTCTGTCTGTAATTCTTTGATTTCCTTAGTGATCCTTACTTCTTTAAGCAGAGTGAGGAGAAACTTAAGAGAGTAAAACCAATTTCCTAAACTAATTCTTTTGTTTCTTTTGTAAATTTCAAAGAATTAGTTTGAATCTCTTGACGCTCTTGATCTTTCCATGTTTTCTTTACTTAGTCGTGTTTCTCCAAATCTAGTTGGATGAGAATTGCAATCTTCTCAGGACTGAATCCCTGCACTATTCTTCGAATTTGTAGCAGCAAATTTCTCAGCATTTTTTAATCCATTTCCGTATTTTAATGATGATTCGAAATGGATTAAGTGTAAATTTATAAATGATTAATTTTATATCTAAATACGAAATATTTTAATGTGTTGAACTTCTGAATTTTAGTTACTTATTATTTTTTCAATCTGAAATTAAGTATCTTAAATAAGTAGATTTAGAAACTTAATATGTAACTTTTCGTCAGCTCATTCTTTTTACGTTTCTGTCACAATTAGCCGTATTTTCTTCTACTGTCATGTAATTTCATATAATTCAGATTCTATTTCTGTGTAAAAAAAAGAAGAAAAAATGCAGAGCATGACACTGAAATTGCTTATGGTGAAGTACTGCAACAATATAAGCTGCGAAACCATTGCATTAGCCATATTTACCATTTATCATTGCCCTAACACTTTTTGGAATTCCTAAACAAAATGTAGTCCGATGATGATAGAAAACTATTTTTTGAAGAAATGAATCTTAATACGCTATCAGTTATGTTAAATTTGCTTTCACCTGATTCATTAATTGTTATTTTGTTATTTTTAGTCGGTTAGTGGACGCCTGGTGAGACGGAATACAGACCTTAGTGAAATGGCGCAGTGCCACTTACTACCTGGTTTTGTGCGTGGATATGATTTTGTGGATGAAGCAATTTTCAACAGCGAAGACAAACAATGTTCCATCAGAACAAATGTATACCACACTCCACAGAAGGTTAGTTTCATCAATAGATTAAAACATTGATTACTAATATAAAGAATTTTCGAGAATTCTGGGTTTTTCATTTTTTTAATGATACATTCTTTTAAGTTGTTTAAAGAAAATACAATCTTTAATTAATAATTTAATACAATTATTAATATTTGCAAATTTCATTTAAATAAAGAATAAATAAACGATGAGATATGGCGTATTTAAGCTCGAAAACAACTTTTAAGATTTCTTTCTAAAAGTAATAATAGTTTAATAGCAAAAATTGCTTTTTATTTTGATGAAATTTTGTGTAATATCAAATTCAGGCTAATTCAATTCTACGGAAAAAAATTAGTAAAAAACAAACATGAATTCATTCGAATTAGTAGAAATAATTGTTTTTAAACTGCTTTGAGTTTTCGTCGGAAGCGCAGTGGTGCCTCAAAAGAAAAAAATGAACAATAAAAAACTAATTAATGAAAAATTAATGAGAAAGTTCATGTGCCAGCAGTGTGTCGACTTCAATGAATTTTTTCAAAGCATAAAAAAGTCAATCTGCTCATTGAATTATTAATAAACAACAATGGATGAGGCCAAATTATTTGCCCAATTATTGTATTAATAATTCAAATGCGCAGATTGAAGTTTTTATGCTTTAAAAAAATTAATTAAGCCGGCGGACTTCCGGCACATGAATTTTCTAATCTTTAGCACATCTTTCATTAGTGAGTTTTTTTGTTGTTCATTTTTCTTTTGAGGCACCACTGCGCCTCAAATAATTCCTATTAACCTTAGTACGGAGACCTCGTTATTTACTGGTGACTCCTGCTGGTTGATGATCGTCATAGAGCGTGAAACAGCTGTTCCAGGATGTCAGTTGGTAAACAATCTGATCTCACCCTTTCTTGTTGATTTGAATTTTACAAAGATTTTCTTCAAAATCCAACTGATAGAAGTCTCTATCTTGGATAGAAGTCAACTTATTTCTTACCAACACCACACAAAAAAGGTTTCTTTCAACGTAGGGATGTTCAATTTTAACCACTGCTGGATTTAAAAAGCATAACCAATTCTTTAGTTTTGGTATAATAATATTTGCAGAAGATTTCTGTAAAATAATTAATCTGTGAAAAATGATGAAACTAAGACATGACTTTTTAACCTTCTTTCTAAAGATAAAAATCGATTTTAAAATTCTGCACCTACATGTAGATTATTATTTTAAGCTATTTGACAAGTGGCTTAAAATCTTGAAATGAAAGAAAATCGCAGTTTCAATGTAAAATCCAATGGTTCATTAATTTCACTGCTGTTAACCCCAGGCTGCTTGAGCAACCTATCGTATTTTCCAATAATCAAAAAAAAATTGTTTGAAAAGTGATCTTTCGGACCGTTCAAATATTACGAGAGCATATTTTTATTCATTTTAACCCCCCCCCCCCCCCACCCTGTAAGCAAAAATAAACAGACCCATCCCCCTCACTTTGTGCTTAAGCAAGATTTGACAAATCATTAACGATAAATATCACTGAGCGATAAATTAAAACAGTCAAAATATATGATATTCACTCCTGAATTAAAATATAACAAATTAAATATAAAAGTCACATGAAATAGTGGGGAAAAGGTATCTCCCGCAGCGCACTCTCTCGCGTGCACGTTTGTCCGTCTTACGCATTGCGTTGATCCCCCGTCCTCCATGTCAGCAAAGCAAAGCTTCAATCCCCCTCTCTCTCCCTTTTTTGTTGTTGTTTATAGACAAAAGCTTTGAACGTTTTCTGGAATTTTTTTTTCATTAATTTAAATGTTAATTTAAATCTTAGATTTGCCCAGGTTTTAGAATGAGGGAATATGATGGTCGTGACCGTTGAACTAACAAAAACGAAAAGTTGTGTTCTTTCTTGGATTGGGAGGGTAAGGGATAGCAGACAAAGCGATGACATTCCAACCAAAAAATAAAAGGTTCAAAATCTAGATTTCTTCCTTTTTAGGATGCAATGGTGGGGGGTTCTAATTCTTACCAGTTCGCCCCCCTCACTAGATCGTGGTTAAACTCTTTAATTACATTGTGTCAAAAAGATGTAGAAGTTAAAATTGAAAAAAATGATCGTCAATTTTAACCTTGCATTTTTACATAGCGATTTCAGGATTTTGAACATCTTCATTTTGTATTTGTAAGTTTTGGCATTTTTTTATACTTTGTGCGGCTTCATACTTAATGATTACTAGAAATAAACCATAGTCCTACATAAAAAAAAATCATTAATTGTTTTTCTTGTTTCAGGTAATCACTGCTAACTGTGCCAAAATAGTATCCCTTGATAACCACGCCACTAATGGAGTTGTTCATATGGTTGATCACGTGATCCCTCTAGCGATCCATTCCATTGGGGATATCATCGAGACTGACCGTAAATACACCATTTTCAAGAAATGTAAGCTATAGTGTAATGATTTCACTCAAAATAATCATTGTTTCTTGTCCTGCAGCAACCAACAAAGGATAAACTGCTAAAATCTGAGTGAATAAATCAGTAAAAGCAAGCTTATTTCAATAAATAGCTAAAAACAAAAATTCTAAATAGTAAATTTCATTAAAAAGGAACGAGATCCTTATTTTAATTGTAAAAATATAAGAGGTAATACAATACAGATAAAACTAAATAAAACATTTTTAATATGATATTATATATATTTATATATATATTTAATAATTTAACTGATAAAAAAGGAATATACAATTCATCAAACGTCAATTATAATTATTCATTGACTTTTATCTTTTTATCTGAAAAAGAAAGTTGCGTATTTATTTATCTATTTTAATTTTGTAAATAAAAAAAAATGAAATCTTATAAATATGGTGCTCATAGTTGAAAAAATTTGGTGAATTTAAGTTAATTTCAAAGTGACAATTGGCTTTTAATGCTGTATCATTAATTTTTTCATTTTTTTTTTCGCAATTTTTTTTTACAAAAAAGATAGAGTATTCATCATTCTTAACCTTTTTTTTTGTTATTTTAATAAGTAAACTATTTTTCTACTTTCTTAAAATATGGTCTTGGTGGACTTTGTTCTGTTTGACATCTTGTCTGGTGGTAGACTCATATTTCCTTGATCAAAATTCGTCATTTTTTTATCAAGCGTTTATATTTGGGAGTGTCAATAAATAACACCCACGTCTGAAGGGGAATGGAGTTGAAAAGGGAAAATGGTTTTGGATAGTGGTATAAAGCGGTGGTTTTTCTCCTCCTTCCCTTATTTTTCTTAAGTTTTTATTTTTTTATTAAATTTTGGAAGAAATATCTTTATTATATGGTATTAGACATTTGCTTTAAAATATGATAATATTTTCGGTGAAACATTACGGTACCAGGCTGTTTTGGGTCTACGGTCGAGTTTTGACAAGATGGCCGCCTTGGCACTACTTTTAAGATATGAATTTTAGTTTTTCAATGAACTAGTGAAAAGTAGAATGAGGTTTGCAGGTAAGCTTATTTGAAAATGATTTTGCACAATCTTTTACTAGAAAAACTGACCCTCATCTGGCTAACTGCGATCTTGAGATAGCAGTATGCAACATCATGTATCCCTGCGCGGATGTATCCTTACGAAGACACTGATTCTCCGGTTTAGCCATATTTTCTTCTAGTAATTTTTATTAAAGCATTATATTAGTCTTCATTTTTACATGTTATAATTAATTTCAATAAGTTTGTATTGAACAAAAAGCACTGATTACGGGTTAGATATGTGGCTGGGGAGGAGGGGGGCTAAATTTTAATAATTTTGCATTTAGATTTTGGAAAATAAAGGAAAATTCTGGCTAATTAATGTGCTTCTAATTTCGATAATTTGTGGGAGTGGAATTAATGAACAATTGTTCATAAATAATTTCTTCACAACTATTAAAATGTAAGGGAATAATGTTGGCATAAGTAATTAAACATCTTTGGTCCCTTCTTTTTTTTAAGTCTAATACTCAGAAGAAGAAATTAATTGTTAGAATAATTTTAAAATTTTGTTTCTTACATTAACTTGTTGATTCTTTATTTTCAGTGATAAACAAAGCTGATCTAATGGAAAAACTCAAGGATCCCAAAGGCCAATGGACTGTGTTTGCTCCCACAGATGATGCCTTCCGTCGAATGGACCCTATGAAACTTAGGCAGCTACTCAATGGGGAAGCTTGTTCTGAAAGTGAGTTATCACCAAAATCCCTATTGAATTAACTACAGGAAATTATTATCTGTTTTGAAACCTAAATACTGCATAAACCTAGTTTTTAAAAAAATGATCTATATAACGATTCATTCTATGCTTTCTAAATTAGTTTCTTAATTAAGCAGAAATTTGTTTGGAATTCGTTTGGAATTTTTGTTTCTTATATCAAAAACTTTCAAGAAATTATTCGAAAGCCTTTGAATTTGGTGGCATTCATGATATATATTCTGGTATGTAATAGTGGTATTTTTTTTTTTTTTTTTGAAATCGTTGTGACAGAATGAGTATACAGTATATAAGAGACTGTTTAAGCGTATTTTGTATAGTCTCATTGATTTATATTAATCTAATGAGAATCAAAGTTCTCACAAAGGGTTACTACGTTGATTCTCTGTCATTTCAAATTTAAAATAAGGATACGAACATAATGGTAAGGTGGGTGAATAATAAGAGGTCGATAGATCTTTAACAGTATTTACTTTTTTAAGTTGGCTTTCATATCTATGTTTCATCGGTCTGCCTACTATATACAGGTCAATTTTTATAATGCAGTTAATGTTTGTTTGTTTTTTCGTTAATTTTAATTGTATCTCCTGGTACATAGCCATTTTATTATAAGTATCATTTTATTATCAATTGATGTAAATATATCATCAAAGTTTACACTGATGACTGAAGAAGTATTTAATTCTTGATACAATTTACTCTTTAACAGGTATCGTGAAGTACCACATTTTACCCAATGTTATCTGTGCCAGTGTAATTCCCACCAAAGCCCGTAGTGCAACCCTTCTAGAAAGTGACGTCCGTCTTAGAAGAGACGACGATGGTAAATTGTTCGTCAACGATGTACAAGTCGCACAGAGAGATCAGATGGCAACTAATGGTGTACTCAATGTTATTGAAGGAGTTCTTGTACCTGAAGAAGGTTTGTAAGCACTTTTTTTTAATTGATGATATTTTTTAAAGACAGTAATGTTAACAAAGAATCAACTGCAAAGGTCGAAAAAAACTGTATGGTTTTTACACTGTATCTTTTTCTTTTACAGCTAAATATTAAAAATAAATTCTTCAATGTTCTATTACTGATTTTTTTATCTTTTTTTTTCACAAGTTTTTCTAATTAATTTCTATTATTACCATTGATATAAATAATAATGTAAGAAAGTGGGAGCAAAATTTAATAAACATTATTACAAATGAATGAAATAAATAAACGATTGAAAGAAATATACAAAAGCAATGCAAATACTATGATTTAAAAAAAAAAAATATTTTATAGTGAATTTCTTTTTTGTTAGTTTTCTATTACCAGTAAAATAAAACTACATTCTTATGTTTTTGGAGATTTACGATTTTTTTTTTCCAATTTGTTTTTAGCTAACAGTATTACTGGGATTTTGGATGAAAATCAGTTGACGGATCTGATCTCCTTGTTGGATGCTGCTGATATGCGTAGTGATCTTAATGAAATGAAAAATGTTACTTTCTTTGCTCCAACAAATGAAGCTATACAGGTATAGTCATCTTATGTATAAAGATTTAAAGTAAGAATAATTTTAAACTGCCAAGACAATGTAATACAGTCAAACTTGGATAATTCGAAGTTGAAGGGACCAGAGAAAAGTTCGAATTATCCAAAAATTCGAATTACATATATTCTCTCAAACAGAAGAGATAAATAAAAAAAAGATTAATTCCACCATCAAAGATTTAACACAAACTTTATCTAAGAATACTGCTACATTTTTTTTTTTTTTTTCATTAAATCAAACATTTTTTACTAGCTTAATTATTCATCACTTTTTTTTTTAAAAAAAGGCAGATATTTTTAATTGCTTCATTGAATGCAATCTTTGAGTCATAGGAGAGGGTAACAATAGAGGGTGGACAGAAAAATCCTCGGAAATCCCCACATAGTGACATTCCAACCCTCGCTTTTGTTTTCCTTAGAAAGACCGTTCAAATAACTACTGCACCTTAGCTGAGAAAAGTCTCAGGAACAATTTTTACCGTAATATTTTAAGGACAATCGTACGAAAAATTCGAATTATCCAAAATAAAATTCGAATTATCCACGATTTTTTAACATTATTTTAATTCAGAATTCTAGGGACCGAGCAAAAAAATTCGAATTAACAAGAATTTCGAATTAAACAAGTTTGAATTATCCACGTTTCACTGTATATCTGTCCATTACAATTAAAAACAGCTAAGCAACAAACGTAAGTTACTATCTCTTTCATTAGAATATTTGTTAAAATCCCTTTTATCTATCAAATCTCCCATCAGCTTATCTTAAAAAATAATGCAACATGTATAGTTTACTTCTTTATATCTTATTTATATTTCATTTATATCATTTATGCAAGAGAATGCAACATGTATTATGTATTATGGTTTTACTGTTTAAACCGCACAGTTGACATTCCTGTTTTAAGAATTGGCTGTATCTTTCATTTCCTTGTCTCTCAGAATGTCATTACATTACATGTAGCTACATATCTTTTTCCCCCTGAAATTCTCTCCCATTTCTAGATCTTCACTTAAAAATTACAGTTAAGGCCACTAAAGAATAGAAAAGATGCATGGCAGTCACTAATGGGTTAATCATTCCCAAAATCTCAACTGAAATGCTGTAAAATGTTCATGAATTAATGTAAAAAAATAATGCGATGTTGTGTATTATTATAATTCCTCTAGAATGTCCATATTATTATTGCATATTCAAATATTAGCATAATTTTTAATTATCAATTTATTTATTCCTATTTTGAATAATTTATGTCACGTGGAATTCCATGCATTTTTAAGTGTTATCACCATTTGCTTGCTACCGAACATTCGTTATTGACGACAACTATAGATAGATTGAACTTATGTTAAAGATAGTAATAAACATAACAATATTCAGAAAAAAAGCAACAACTTCGAAAAAGTACTAAATATTATTGAAACTAAAAGTTCTACTCATTTGATTCTTTGTTTATTTTTTAGAAAGTATCTCCATTACTGGATGAATTACGCAGATCTCCGGGTAAACTTCGTGATGTCCTCATGTTCCATATTGCTATGCCATCTATCACTATGTGTCACGTGGACAACAATCAACAGTTAACTACCAATTTACCAAGCAAGAGTCTACGATTCAATCAATTCGTAGGGGTAAGAATTTTGATTCTAATCTTCCAATAAACCAATACCACAGGAAAAGTTTACTACTAGTAATGTATCAAGAAAACTTACATCATATAATTTTACTTATTGATATAAATACTGGAGGTTGAAAGGTACCTATATTTTAAAAATATAGTAAGTTAGCATTTTGCATAACATAAGAAAAAAATTAAGAAATTCTAAATTAGATCAAATTCTAAATTAGATGTGAAGCAGATAATAATAATAATAATAATAATAATAAAAGGACAGAAAAAAGTATTTTGTATTGTAAATGGAATGTGTAAATAATTATACAAAAATTATAAATAAGAGTTAGGTAGAATTTCATAAGAAAAGAAATGTTTTAAGTAAAATGGATTTTTTTCCCTATCTATATATTTATATTTTCTATCTTCTTTTGTATATTTATATAATATAATATAATATAATATAATATAATATAATATAATATAATATAATATAATATTTATATTTTCTTTTCTATAGTTTCCTTTCGGCTTATCTCAAACTGTTACAGTTCAATGTGCCAGGATTGTAGAACGTGACCGAAAAGCTTGTGGCGCCACTTTACAACTAGTGGACAGAGTAAGCATTAGTCCATTCAAAATTTTAAAAATTTAACTATAATTTGCTATTTTACACTATCTTATCACATGTTTTCCATATGTATTTTAACTTATATACCTCTGTATTATAATGTAAAAAGTCAAATTTAAAAATAAACATCTGCATCACAATTTTTATTTTGAGCATATCTATATCAAATTTTGACAGTTTTTCGAATCGCTTCTTCTCATAAACAATATTAAAATTATCATATCATTAACTTATATTTGGTTCCTTTTTTTCCACTTAATCGACGATTCATGATAAAATGAACTCTTTATATAAACATATATTAAATATAGGTTTTACCTGTTTATATATTTAAAATTAAAGTTCTCAACTTGAACATATTTATTTGTATAAATTTCTATCTAACTATTGCATCTAGTTGTAGAAAAAAATGTGATAAAACTCAACCAGCAATAGAAATTTGGCAATTTTTTAACTCTAGTTGGAAGCTAGTTGTTTATAGCTTAAACAAAATTTCCATTAGTTAATTATTTATCAGTTGATCAAAACACAAAAATAGTTTTGATTTAACAAAAAACTTTGGTATTTAAACATCTTGATATTTTAACAATGTTTTCGTTTTTAGGTCCTCCTTCCTCCGGAAGGCGATTTAGTCGATGTCTTGTCATCCAATCAGAGCTTCAGTGTTGCCAGACGTCTTCTACGAACAGCAGAGCTAGAGAATGAATTAAAGGAACAAGGACCTTTTACCATTCTTGCACCAACAGATGATGCTTTTTACCATCTACCAGAAGACCAACTTAATCAGTTGCTTAACAACAAGGAACAAGCAGCAGAAGTCATGAAAAATCATATTCTTCCAGGTAAGGCAATTCTTTTACACTATCTGAGAAAATTAAGTAGCAAAGCCTTTTTACATTGATAATTTGAACAATATCCCTGATGGTATAAGATGAGCGCTGAGATGAGTGGGACATGCAAATTTCGAATAATCCATCGAAATTAATTAAGATTCCACAACAGTACTAAGTTCTTATAAGAATGAGGTCTTTCCTGCCATCAAGATAGTTTTACACAAGATAACAAGTGATCATTTACTTGGATTATGTGAAGGGCAATTCCGAATTCAAAAGGCTCCGAGTGTCTAAAAAGGAGAATGGGCAAACTCTATGGGAATTTGCCCCACCATGTATAGCGATAAGATATATATATATATATCTATAGAAAGATCTCCTTACACAGAACATATGTTATTATTACGACTCGTCGCAATTATTAGTCCGTTCGAAGTTATATACGTCTAGATATGACGTTTG
>JAFIDM010094513.1:7972-26997 GCA_023159025.1 Thereuonema tuberculata
TCTTCGCTCCTCTCTTTACCAAAGTTCCTCTCTTGGACCTTCAATAGGTGATGATTCAAATGTCTCTCTTGGTAAGACGTGCAGTTTTGCAATAGAATGACTCATACCACTGTTATTGGCATGAGCGATTTATCTTCTAAGCACATTTTCGTGCGGTTCTCAGCGTTCGAGCTCAAGTATTTCCCTTGTGAGTTAATTTTGGAATAATCGTACCGGAAACAAAAACAGACAGGTTTTAGGTTCCTATCTATCATCAGATAGATTCGCCCAGGATTCAATAACTATGTGGAATCAAAAGAAACGAGCATAAACAAAATAATGGCCCTTCGAACAAACACCATCAAAATACAAATTAAGAGTAAAAAGAAAGGAAATTAATCCCCGCTAAAAAAACCCGATTAGATTATAAGATTAATTTATAAAATAAACATACATATAATATGATGGGTACGAACCCACAAACAGTCTTTTTGATTCCCAGTACAAAAATTTTAAAACTGAAAATGTTTCTAAATCGTTAAATACTAATTACTTGCTAAGAAATCCATTAAGGAAAAAAAAAAACAAACTTCTTTAACACTAAATAAATTTCCCTGTTATGTATAAAGGAACTAATATCTTTTTGAAATTCGCAGGTGAAAAGCAGATGTC
Organism: Thereuonema tuberculata; assembly: GCA_023159025.1. NCBI lineage: Eukaryota > Metazoa > Arthropoda > Chilopoda > Scutigeromorpha > Scutigeridae > Thereuonema > Thereuonema tuberculata. Next base: position 8,624 of record JAFIDM010094513.1, read on the forward strand.
GAACTACGAACGTAGGTTTGTGAGTCCCTCATATCAGCAGCTGAACAAATGCCTGAAGATGGATTCAGTGTGAAGACGAGAAGGCTCCGCTGCGTCAATCACTTTCTTTAAAGAAGTAGGTATCATTCCGCAATAGAAAAAAAGTAGTTCTAGAAGAAAGAGTCCATTTCGATTATGCAAGGAATTGCCAAATTTCTGATCTTTAACAAATTCATTGATGGATTTTTTTTTTCTACTAATCTAAGAAAAACACGACAGCTTAGATATAAGACACAACAAAAATTTCACGCAGTTCACATAGTCTTAACGAATGTATCAGTTTTCATTTCCCCATGACATTTTGATTTCTTGTAAAATCCCTACAATTTACATTATATCTTAAATTCCACAATTCCGTAATTCGAACAACTCTAAACATTCTTCATAAACATTTTCTTTTTGACAAACAGCTTTTATTGGCTTTTGCTGTACTCCATTGGCATCCATTGTGGAACACAGATCTTATAAGAATTTTTTATTTTACATCATTTTCTTATTCTTCGACAGTATATCTGATTTAAATAATTTATGCAAACCAAAACAACTTCTAGTAGCTTCTAGTATTTAGCTGTTAAGTTTTCAATATTTTCATCCAATATCCTCTTTTTAATATATAAAAATGAATGTTTCTTTGTTTGTTTGTCCCGTAGGCGTTCCTATACCATTCATCAGATTGCGATGAAAAATATTGGGTGAGTTGTTGTGCGCACGCCCGCGATGGTTACTGAATTAGTAGAACCATTTTCCAATATCTGTTGTGGGATGCGTTTCAACAAATGAGTGTATTTCCGGTCTCAACGTTTATAGTTTCCGGTGGGACTCGCATTTGCAATGACCATCAACAAAGCACAGGGACAACACATGGACAGCTGTATGTGGCCTGCTCACGCGTCAGAAAACCTTCTGATTTATTCGTGTATGCACCAGACGGAAAAACAAAAAATATTGTGTATCCTAAAGCACTTCAATAAACAGAATTAAAACACAAACTCTTTCTTTGAGTGGCATTGCAACGCTTGCCGGGTACAGCTAGTTAACTTATATATTTTTAAATGTTTTCTTTAATCTCTTGATATTAAAACAATAATATCATGAATATTTGTATTTTGGAGAACGCTGTGCTTGTAAAAAAACTTAATTGGTTTACATATTTTATATTTATTTATCAATATATTTTTGTATTAAAATATTTAATGTATGTGTTTTCAAAGCGGAAAGTAATTTATTTGAAAATGTTTTTATTTCTAATTAATTTTATGTAATGATATTTTGTTTCATTATAAGATAACTAAATTTATGGAAATTTATCTCAAATAAAAATGCATTTGCCTGATTCATTCATGCTTTTCATACATGTTAATCAATGAAATTCAAAAGTTTTTTTACTAAAAATAAAAATAAAACAAACTCTTATATGCTAGCTGATCATTCTATTGTAATCCTATCCGAATATTTAATCCACTGGAATGTTTTTAATCATTTCCTAACATGTTTTCTATAAACATACACATGCACTCAAAGATCAACAGCAAATGTTGAAGATACTGTTCGTTTTCGTTTACGAGAACTTTCAGCGCTTTTGCGCGTGCGTCAGGTCTCCTTCGATTTCATCAAAATAGGAGTGAGGAGAAATAAAGAGGGAATGTTTACTTTTTATAGTGTTAGTTTACTAGTAGCGGCGTTCTATTTGCGCTTTTGGGGAAAGAATTATGGAAAGAATAAATAAATAAATTTTCTTTCATGGATCCTAAAGGACAGGAACAAAAAGGGAGAGAATATTGGAAGTGACAAAACAGTCTCGCCATTTATTTACTTTGAAATACATATTTATTTTAATTACCTGATATACCGTATTTACTCGCATAATTTCCCCTTTTTTTTTCATCAATATTTTGACAAAAAAAGGGCGGTGGGGAAATTACGCGATGTTTTTCAATTTGAGGAAAAAAAATATGGTGATAGTGTAAGGAAAACCATGTTAAATATTGATTTTTTAAAGCAAGAAATGTAATTAACAACAATTTTATTAACACGCAACATTTAAAATATAAGAAATCACATCTCAACATTTGTTTTTTCTTCAAAGTACAGTTATTGTTGTACTGATTCAGAAGGAGTCTGCTCTTGTACTGACCGGGGTGGGGGTGGAATCTTCCCCTAAAGTAGCGTGGGATAGAGAAATGCGGAAGTAACGGTACATTGTCGCGTCGTCGTGAGTTCACCGCCAGTCAAGATCATGTTGGAAACGCGTTGAAGTAGAGGTGGGGAAATTATGCGATAAAAATAAAAATTGAATTTTGTAATCCACAAAAACTGGGGTGGGGAAAATACGCGATGGGGGAAATTATGCGCGTAAATACGGTATAATTGAATTAAATCATTACGGATCTAATAAGCTTTTAAGAAAGTATATGTATATAATTTAAATATCTAATCATTATTTGTAATATTGCTCAGATATTTCATTATATACACACACTCATGTATATATTTTTGCACAATGGAAAACCTTTTCACTTACAATTTCCAAAGGATATATAGAGAAAGCTGGACTAAGATCCTGCTGACAACTGAGGAAGTTAGAGGGAAAAAAAGTATTAAATGATCATTGAAGACTATTTCCCCTTTTTTTTCTATTTACTTGATTCTACAATACAGTCCCGTAAGGGAAGTTAATTTTCGATCAACTGTGCTTTTTATTGAAATATAAAGATGTAAAAATAATTTAAGAAGACCAATGAACTAACGACATAAATTTTGGCCAAGATGAATGAGAGAACAGTCATGAGATACTAAAATTATTAAGATATGAAGATAACAAACATATTACAATGAAAATAACAAGCATATAATAAGAATAGTAATTATAAGAAGATAAAATAAGTTATTTCCTATTTAATGTAATTGTTTCTCATCTACATTTACATATGCATAATAACATACATTATATACTATTATTCACTTAGAGACTTCCTAGACAGTTTGTTGAATTCTGAAAATTTTTTACTGTTAGAAAACACAACTAAATTTTAATGGGAAATTAGAATTTGGGTCACTACGAACAACGGATTGTTAATCAATAGCTGATTTCTTTTGTTTTTAATTGATTATTGGTTAAATATAAGAATATCCGCCGTGCTGGCGTGGTCGTGCGGTCTCGGCGGCGGCCAGTGCGCCAGTACCTGGGTTCGAATCCCGGCAGTGGCATGGCTGTTTCAATTTCCTTTCCTGTGTTGTCCAGCCTCTTCTTCACTTTCTCTTCGGTCTGACGTCATTCCTTAATGGCGTCCTGGGGAAGGCCACGGGAAACCACCCCAGTATCTTTCCCTTGAAATTCCAGGGAGTCTGCTAGGGGTTCGCCATCTTGGGAACACTAGCGCTCCCTGGAACACGGAGGCTTCGGATACGAAGCTCGCACTTCGGTGCATACCGGCCATACATACATAAGAATATCCAAACAAGGAGACTTAACTGCGTGTATTGAAATAAAGAAAAAGTGGAAATAAATAAAACGAACTTACAATAATGTTGAGGAGAGAATTGTAAACATGGTAATAAGCAGACAGTTTCGGAATACAGCGCGTATTCTTTCATCAGGGGGACGGCACAAACATATAAGACATTTTTTTCACCATGCCTTCCCACCTCGTGTCGTCTTAAATGTTTGTGCCACGCCCCTGATGAAGGAATACGCGCTGTATTCCGAAACTATCGGTTTATTACCATGTTTATAATTCTCTCCTCAACATTATTGTAAGTAAGTGCGTTTTATTTATTTTAACTTTTTCTTTAAGAATATCCAAAGCCATTTCGTTTGTTTCATACTTTTTTTTTTTAAACGAATTAAAACTATGAAAGAGATAACTGAATATTTTAAAAGAAACTCCAAGCTTACTAGTTTCTTTTCTCATGTGAATTGAAATTGGCAACTTCTCAATTTAAAATAATCTAATAAAATTTTGGTCCCCCTCAAAAAATAATAAAATAAATCTATTTTTAATGAACTCACTTATATGAAATTAATAATAAGGAAATACAACTCATTCAGTAAATACAAAGACCCATAATTTAAAGTTGCAAACAAGTGTATATAGTTTGCACCCCCCAAAAATCTCAAAATGTGTAAAGGAGGCATTAGTATCTTTATTTTGTTTTCGAATGTTTGAACTCGATTTTCTCAAAAACGGTAATAGATGGCTTCGTACTTTTGAGCCATTAGGTAGACCTTGGGTAGTACTTTGTGTAAATGTAAAAAGTTTTGACCCAACATACCAGTTTTTGGGATTTGGCGTCAAAAGTACGAAGCCATCTATTACCGTTTTTGAGAAAATCGAGTTCAAACATTCGAAAATCACGTGGTCAACTGGGCTGTTTTTTTCAAAATTTCTTTTCAGCCAAATCCCTTTAAATGGGCTGCAATGAAGAATGCTTACCAGTTTTTGGGATTTGGAGGACGGGCCGAGACTCCACCAATTCCCGCTGGTGGTTCTTTGACGTGTGTTCTTAATTCTAGTTTTTAGTTTATTTCATGTAATTTGTTTTTGGGGTTTTTTTACGTTACGTTTGCAAGGCATCTTTTTTTACGTTCATAGGCTTAATGATTTAGGAATAAACCCTTTGTAAATAAGTATAAGGGTGCCCTTTGCAAATGAGTAAAAAAGTAATTCTACACCGAATAGCTACTAATTTGTAATTTGTCTTATGAATGAATTGATTTTGTATTTGATGTTTCTACCGAATCTATTGAATTACGACAGGAAAAAAAAATAGGAAAAATAAAAAGATAGGAAATCTGATGGATAAATTAGGGAAAAAAATATAAACTATAAATGATAAAGTTATCTTTTACATAAAATTAAGAGCACATAAAAAACTGCACTAAAATTAAGTCAGGAATTATTGCAAACGATTGATCAGAACCCATTCATTGAAAATACTAAAACTAACAGCAAAAAAAAAAATCCTTACACAGATAAGACAATATTAGGAACCAGCATATCAGAAAATTAGTTTCATATACAGTAGTATGGCCGCGCCGGCATGGTCGAGCGGTCTCAGGCGTCGGTCTGCCGTGAGGCCAGTGTGCTGGCGTCCGGGTTCAAATCCCTGTTGTGAGCATGGATGTTTCAATTTCCTTTCCTGTGTTGTAAAGCCTCTTCTTCACTTTCTCTTCGGTCTGACGTCATTCCGTAATGGCGTCCTGGAGAAGGCAATGGGAAACCCACTCCAGTAACTGTTCCCAAGAATAAGTTACGGTTTCTCCTAGGGGTCGCCCTTAGGGGGTCACTAGGGTCCGTGAACTTTCAACCAATCTTCGGATTGAATTACTGTGTGTGTAAGGGCTTATTCATGGGTGTAAGCACTCCCGGGGCTGAGTCGATATTTGCCTACAATTCATTGAATATAAAGCTTTCTTAGAATTAGATAAACTTATTATATTTTATAAACGCTACGTTGATGATATTTTTAGTATTTTTGATATAAAACAAATTACATTCACCGAAATTTCAACATTATCAACCCATCCAAAAAATTCGCCATAGAATTCCCAAATCAAAAAAATTGAGATTCTTTTCTGATTCTGAGATTCTTGTCTTTAGTTAAATCATCAACTCCTAATTACATCAAATGTTGCTACAAGAAGCCTACTGCCACTGTGTTCACTTTCAATCTTATTTCCCTACACACCCAAAATAGAACATCATACACATGAAACTTCTGTCCATCATCGAAGAATGGCTTCAAAAAAGAATTAAAATACCATTATACCAACCATTACCATTAACTCTTACGTCACTATCCCTTATGCTGAGAATCTGAACAAAAACATAAAATCTATCTTCAAAAATACAAATATTTCGTTGACATGCAGTAACTACAGAAAAATTAAAATTTAATGATTTCAAAAAAAACAAAACAAAACAAAACGTCGAACTAAAAGATAAAAAGGATACTGTTTATATTATAAAATTCAATCAGAAAGAATGTTTCTATATTGAAGAAAGCGGCCAATCTTTAAAAAAAAACTGAATATAATTTTGTGCTAAAGCATAAATTTAAGGGCGACCCATTATAATATAAAAAATTTTAAAATAATAATAATCTCGGTAGTGGCATGGATGTTTCTTTCTCCTTCTGTGTTTCGTCCGTTTCCCCCTGGGACTCACTCTCGCAGGTGTATCCTCGATGAGAAAGTGCATTCTTTCTCGTCTCTGATTTCCTAGCCTTGTTCTGACGTTGTCAGGAGGGGCTAGCGCGTGGTCCGTTGAGGCCTATTCGCGAATAATAATAATAATAATAATAATAATAATATAAAAAAAGGAAGTACAACAACCTCTAAGGAAAAATATATGAAAAAAGTAAAGAAAAAATTAAAGAAAACGTTAGGAAAATAAGAAAAACAAACAAAACAAAACCCACGCGGACATGGAGAAAAAAAGATTAAGAGAAAAAAAAAAGAAATAGTAGATATGCGGATACGAACCGATAAGCTTCGGTATATGGGTCCGAGACGTTCAGCATCAAGCTGTAGCTGACAACTGAAATGATATAGTCGCATTCCTAACATTTAAGCTAATATCGAAAATCCAGGGAGAAGTACAATGTCAACAATGCTAAATATCTGGGTTGGGACGTTGGCCCCTCAAAATACCCACTCCTACGGTGTTTGGGCCTTTGAACACGATGGTAAAATCCGCTTGTCAATTCGACTTTCCGTTCGGGAGTTGTTGATGTGGACAGACACGGACGGACGGACAGGACAAACGCAATAGCTACAGATTTTGATCGTTATCACAATAGCTCCCAAATGGGTCGCTAAAAAACGCGTTTACCAGCACAGATATGCATGCCGTGACTTTAATACCGACACATCATTAAACACATTCCATTAAACGAAACCATTTTCCTCTGTTAAATTATGTTAAAATACTTCGAACAAACGACAATAGTTTTAAAAGAAAATGTGTTGAGTTTGTTTGGATTCATTTGTCTGATTCATACAATAGTCAATTATCTAAATTGAACATAAAACATTATTTTTCATTCAATAAAAACTTTAGAAAGAAAGAAACAATAAATTTATACTACGATTGTGGACAAAAACATTATGTTTATAATCTTATTTCAATTGATCACCAACAGAGGTCACTCTGATTACACGTGTTGATGTTTATTTTCAGACAACCAATCATTTTAAACAAGTATTCTAATTGATTATTAAGAGAATCAATGATCGTAGCTCCCCGACTTAAAATTCCTATAAATTCCTGCTTCCTTTTTATTTTTCCTTCATGCTCGTTACAGGTAAGTCCTGTTTTTTTTTAAGTTTTTTTTTTCTTCAGTTTTTGATTAATTTTTTAATCTTAAATTATTAATAATACAATTTTTAATGTGTGACTGATATTTTTTTAATTCTTTTTAATAACTGTATTCAATTTATATCTCGTTCTATTAGAATAATAATTTTGTCATTATTTATTTTTGATGTTAACACTAGAATCAGAAAGAGAAATAGAAAGGTCATAAATTAGTTCCAAAACCCTTTTCTTTAAATAAGTTATTTTATTTTTACTTAATTAGCCTTAATCCATTCTTATTCCCTTCTGTAATTTTGACTTGTCCTCCACAGAGAAGATACCAATGCAAAATCTGCAAAGGTATCCACCGAGGATGTCGTCGGCACCGTGCAAGAGCTACTGGAAAAAGTGCAAGAGCTAATGGAAAAAGAAAGTATAAAATGGTAGATAAATGCAATGATCATCCAACCTTCGCACTAAGAAACTAGTAATGTGATAATTTTGTTGTGCCCCATTTCCTGTTTAGTCATTTCATAATCTGTTGCATACCCGCACTTCCAAATGGCAGTGGTAAGGGTTTGCACTGGGGACGCCAAGACTTTCTGTTGGGGGGGAGAGCAGTAAATTTGAAAAAAATGGGAAACTGATTACAAAATAACAGTAGTATTGTGTTTGAAGTGAAGATGGATTTTGTATTATCCCTTTTTCTGAACATTATTTTTTGTTTTGGAAAAAAAAAAAAAAATTAAAGTTTCATATACTTTTTTAAGACTCATAGCTTACACAACACAACCTTGGTATAAGCTTTATTTAAAAAGATTAAACAAAACTTTATTAGAGCTGGTGTGATTTACTAAAAAGGTCGATGAAGAGATTAAATTGATAGCTTTAAGTTGATAGCTTGAATTGTTGCAATATCTTCAAAGAAAGGGCCACCCGTGGAAACTAATTACATGACATTATTATAATAGTTTTTTTTTATTATTATTATTTAATTATTACAAGAGCATCTCGCTTATTAATAAACACAATAAACCATCTTTAATATTTCTTTGTGCGAAATACGGGGATTGTGCGTTACAAATCCAAGGTAATAAATTTGTACTAATACACTAAAACAAATGCAATAAAACTTAAACTAGTGGGGAGGGGGGGAAAGCTTATAATATCAATGTTGACAACCTTAAAGTTCATATCTTTACTTCAAGAGTAGTGACGCTATTCTTAAAACAAGACTGATTTATTGAAAAGGATTTTATATATTTAAATTCGTCAGTTACTTGGCTATTTACTTTAAGAACCAAGAGAAAGCCAGCTTTAAACGGCTGACTAAGAAATCTAAGCTGCAGGAAAGAAACTCTGAAAAGAATGCTTACCTGCACGCCCCGTTCCTCGCTGAATGCTAGGCATAGGCCAACTCTGGCTGGCGTTTGAGACTGCTAACTTGAGAAATGAGCTGTTCGAGCTGCAGTCAAATTATTCCGTCGTACAGAGACAATACAATATTTGTATTAAACAAATTCATTATATTGAATATTCATTTAACTCGTTATGTTATTAAAGCTGGGCACAACAGATATAGGGGCGTTCATTGACGCTACGTCACTGCCAAGTAGTTTATTATCGAAAAGCGGAACAGTTTATTTAACCAAACCAACCTCCTTATCTTCTGAAAAATACTTTCTTGCGTTTTATTCAAAGTATAAAGATTAGATTTCGTTATTTTCTTTTTCTAAGTAAAACTCGTAACTTGAATGCTCTTTACTGAACTAAATCCCTCCACCCCCATCCAAGAGCACTTCATAAAGCCCCTTTCCGATGACTGGAAATTTCCAGATTTTTTTTTTTTTTTTTTTTTTTTTTTTTTTTAACCATTCCAAGGAAAATAGTTTTGAAGTTCAAAAATTACAAAAAAATATTTAGTGTTAACATGATAAAAGATAAGAGAAACAGTAAACTCATAAAGTAGTTAAAAAAAACATTTTCTTTAGATCAGTTATTTTTTTTTCCCTCAAATATTTCAATTTTTGTAATGAAATCAAAATTAACGTGTACAATGTTATGAACATCAAAGAAAACCTTTGAAAACAATAAAAAAAACACACAATAACTAAACAACAAAAATTTTCACTGAGCTGATTTTAAATTAATTTGCTGGGTAACGGAGGACGACGCCGTTTCGGGTTTCTACACCCTCATCAGCTCCGTTTAATGTATTGTATGTTTCACTTACAAGTATGTTTCACTTGTATGTTACGCTGGGACGGGACCGAGCTGATGAGGGTGTAGAAACCCGAAACTGCGTCGTCCTCGGTTATTTCAATTTTTGAATGTTTATTTCCTTTTCATTTCTATTTATGCATTTTATTTATTTATTTATATATATTATTATTATTTTTTTTTTTTTTTTTTTTGAAAGCGGCATTCATAATGCCTCTTCCTGGACGTAGTTGAGGATTAAGGGATTAAAATCCCCCAAAGCATCCTTAATCCATTTAAGACTCAGTCACTCAAGGAGTCTTCATTTGTCAAGTGGTAGAAGTCGGAAAGAAATTTCAATCTTGGATTGACAATTTTCAGGCTGTTTTGGGAGACTCCACACCCCAATCATCTCCATCAGAGGAGATACTAATGGAAAATCTTAAGAAGTATCCACAGCGGATTTCATCAGCACCAATTGAGTGCAAGAGCCACTGGAAGCGAAGAGTGTAAAAATGGCAGGTAAAGTAGTAATGTCTTTGTCATCGATTTCTTTCTCAGAGCAGATTTCAAATTGAATAAAGTTAATGTTCCTACTGCTTGTGTTCATAGGATTGTGATTGGAAACCGTGTAAAATACTCTAGAATCTAATAGTTCTTAAAGTGAAATTTTCAACTTTTAAAAACGTCACTACATGCAGGTACGTAATGCATTAACCAATACTAAACAAAATATTAATTTAGAATTTCATTCCTTTTTGTGATATAATAAAAATTTATAGATTTAACTCCTTCACTAAGACAAAGTAAAGATTTGGAATTAAAATTGAAAAACATAAAATTAATAGACGTAATAATAATTACAGAACTGTAGACTAATTATTATTATTATTTTTTTTTTTTTTTTTTAAAAATGCTTCAAAAAGAAACTGTCATTGATGCTATTATTAAAAAGCAATCTTTGGTTCAAATTATGTTTCTACTGTAACTTATAAATTTATCTTCATAGTTTGAAAACAGATTTTTAGTTTTTGGTTATATCTAAGCCGGACAGCTTTCTGAAACATAAAATCCCAATTTCAAAAAACTGTTTCTGTGAATGTATCGGCTTCGAATTACATTCACTTCGTCAGCGGCATCTGGTTATATATATAATATTATATTAATTATATATATACATATATATATATATATATATATATATCTAATTAAGAAATCTTATTAAAATAAACTTTTAGTAACTAAAACAAAGGTGGATTACATGAATTGTGACGTCATAGTGGTTTCTCGCTCCATTCCTTTTTACCAGTTATTTATTGATGGTTAAAAGTGATTCATTGTCATTCTTAACTTTGCCGAGATGTTTATTATTAATTATTGAAGCTTAAGTATATATGAATTAATCATATCTTTTAACTTTCTTTTTATTACATTGGAGTTACCTAAACTCATATTTAAGTGATTTCATCAGTTATATCAATAGATATCGTAATAAACTTTTACGATTAAAATAAATTTCTATTTAAATTTTGAACATTGTCTTAATGATGGATTGCATTTCTTGACATGGACTGTGGTCATACTGTATCAATACTTTGCATATTTCAATCTATACTGAAATGAGAAATCCCCTTCGTTATTGAAAATATAAGATTTAAAACTGCAACTTTTGCATAAGTAACTTACATAATTAATGATATATATAAGCTTACACAAATATCTTTAAGTCGAGCAAGTGTGAATTAAAGAACTGTTTTAATCAGAAACGCTTGATCTTCTATTATGAGATGATTTACTTCATGAACTAACTTATCAATATTCACTAAAACACTGTTAATTATCAAAAGATATTAATCTTCGGTGTTTACACACAATATTTCGTTCAGATAATTAACTTCAAACTCGTCTTCGGAAAAACAGTTAATACATTTTTCGGAGACTGTTTAGATAATTTCTGAACTTCTTCAGGCTAAATATTATCATAAAGAATGAAGATTAATATCTTCCCCCCTCGATCGAAGCAACTGAAACTTCCGATGACTGTTTGGAAGTGACACCTTTTTCTTTAATACTCTGAAAAAATGGTTTCAAAAAGAGAAGTTTACTAATTTATTTTTCTTTCTTTTTAGAACGAGAATCAAAAGTTGACAAGTTTCCAGAAGTAGCTGCATTTGCTCTGCTGAAGAATAATAATAGTTTTCCTATTTAAAAATAAAATATTTGAAAATATGCAAATCAACTAATCTTGTTTCATTTTATAGTTAGTTAAAATACACGAAATACTATCCTACTGCAATCTTAGTATAATTTCTTTTAATAAAATAACAAACGAAGAATTTTGATGTAATGGTTTCAGGATATCAGAAATACGAGTGACAAAGGATAATTCGAAGCAGTAGTCAAAATTATTAAGATTAGTTAATTTCAAACTTGTTCTGAACTGATCCTCATTGATTAAGAGTTTCGTGAATCTTGTTTCGGATTATTTTCCTAATTTCTGTTAAATAATTGCGTTAACCCATTTTTCGTATGAGATTTGTTCAAATTTTATCAGTGATTTTTTTTTTTTTTCATGGGAAGGAATAGGAAATTAATTTAGAATATAATGCAATGTAAAGTTAGTTTTTTAAAAAAAATGCAGAAAAATGATAACTCTATTTATTTTGGATTATTTAGTGAAGTTTCCTTATTTTCTTGATAACTGGCTAAAATATTAAACTAAAGTTAGTATTATTGGAATTTTAAATAAATCTATTTGAGGGGAAAAATAATCGGTTAATGAATCCTGACTACTTTGTGAAAGTATTGATCCCACCCAAAAAATTTCATGTAAAATAAGTTGCCAAGACTCACATGCTCATAACTTTCATTGTTAAAAAGATATGAGATCTCATGTAGAGCCAAGCCCCTAACTCTAAGCCCTAACTCTAAAAACCCTATATCTTGGTCAAAAAGTATGGCTTGGCCTTTTCGTGGCTGTCGCACAGACAATCCCATGGAGTTATGTAAAGGATATGGAGTATGCCAAGGCACACTTTTTTGACCAAGATAGTAGGGTTTTGAGTTAGGCCTTGTACAGTGAGGGGCTTGGCTCTACATGAGATCTCATATCTTTTAAACAGTGAAAGCGTCATGAGCATACGAGTCTTATTTTACATGAAATGTTTTGGGTGGGATATACCTATCAGAAATTGTTATATAATAAAGAACCGGAACCCCCTTTATGAGGGGTTGGAGGGTGAAAGTTACAGATTTTTTAATTTTTTTTTGTTTGTGTGTTAAACCTAGCCTGCATACCAAATTTCAGCTTTCTAGGACTTCAGGAAGTATCCTAGAGATTTTGATGATCATATGTCAGTCAGTGAATCGTGGACGAAATCGACGTATTTTAGATATTAATAAAATCCAAAGTATAAAAGCTAGATAAATGCAACGTAGCGTATTTCATTAGTCTGCTAACTGCATCTTATCCTGAAAATTTGAGCTCTAGTATTATCCAGGCCAAAGCTATGAGGGTTCGAAAATACGACGAAACTCTTCGAGAAAAGGTACGTAGCCTTCCTCGAATCTTTCCTGCCTTCGGCTCGTCTTGGCGGGGGCAAATGCATAATTGCAATGACCAAAAGTTAAAGATTAGTTGTAGAAAAATGCTTAGTTTCCAAATTCATTAGTTTGGGAAATGGAATCAAGAAATCCAATCTTCCTTCTGTTGGAGTTTTTCATCCAAAGGTGTATTTTTGTGTAGTGTCCTCGTAATTGGAGTTACTCAATGAGACAATTCTGAACTGTATTATGTTAGAGCAGGGGTGCCAACTCATCGGCGCTAGTGTATTTTATGCGGCTCAATTGAAGGAACCCGATGCCTCTGCTATACTCGCAATACGTCTGACTGGCTCATGTTCAACTGCCGAGCGTGTCCCTCTTCCAGCAAGGCAACAACTCAAGCTGCTTCTTCAGGCACGGTATTTATTTCGTGAGTGAATACTGCAACTTAAAGGAATGTATGAACTTCTGAAATGTGACTGAGTAATTTTTAGAACAAAGTAAATAAAATTACTCTGGCATTGAACGGGTGCATACCATGCATGATATTTAACAGCATTGTTAAGAGTCCTGATATTAACGCAGTATTGTGTGGATATTGACTTATATTGTACATTTTCAAAGCTTATTTTCTAAAATTTCAGATGTGATTGTGCACTACATACATTCCTGACATAATTGACAGCAAATCAAATACTATCGTTGAGTCGATTTATTTTTTGCTTGCCTTAATGAGTGTCTCAAAGCGAGAAAGTTATTTAAAAATGTTTTTAGATCTAATTAATGTTATGTAGTTATTTCTTGCTTCATGTATAGAATAATTAAATTTATGGAAATTTATCTCTAATAAAAACGTAATATATTGTACTGTATTCAATAATTGCCTGCATGTATTTCTTCATTCAATTTGACATATCTTAAAAGCAGTTTAGAATTTCATAAATTGATATACAAAGTTTTTACTAAAAATATCATAAAAATAAACTGTTATATGCTAGTTGATCATTCTATTATAATCTTATCTGAAAATTTAATCCACAGGAATATTTTTAATCCTAACATGTTTTATATAAACATGCACTCAAAGATTAACAGCAAATGTTTAAGGTAAGCAAGTTCTTATTGCAAGTTCTTGCAAAGGAAAAAAAAAAAAGTGCTAATATTGTACTTATATAATTTTTTTTTTTTCTTTTTACACTTCATACAGGAACATCCGTAGGAGTATTTTTTTATATTCTTCCCAGGGGGAGGGTGCAAAATACTGTATATTGGCAGAATAAATATTTGAAAACCAAAAAAATAATAAACAAAATTGTACTTCATTTAGTGAGATTAGAAAACTTAAAATCTTAAATTTTAACTAATTAGTTAAGTAATCTTCTAGTCCTCTTTGAGAAAAAAAACACAATTCTAGGACTTTCATTTAAATTGAAAAATATGTTTGTTCTGTGGACACCCATGATTTCATGTATATTGTTATGTCCTACAATGAAGATACATTTCAAATGTCATATTTTCTAATTGATGAGCTGCTTTGATATTATATTTTAGAATGTGGCTTAAATTATTAAATTTTAATTTCATTCTATATTATCGTGAATATTTTTTGTATCTTGGAAACAAACAAAAGAAAAGAAACTAAGAATATCTTCATTATTTTATTGGTAATTCGTGGTCAACAGATCTTTGAAATTTTGATAATCTTGGAGAAACACGGATTTAAATTTGCGAGTGACTAGGAGGTCAAAGAAGAGATGCTTGACTGGCTGTGAACGCACTCAAAAGATATTTTTTGGTCTACAAGCCTTACGAAAAAGGTGGGCCAAATGGATTGAGAGAAAATGGTGACTATGTTAAGAAGTAATGCAATGTTCATTTTGGTACATCTTAAAACAAGCTGTAATAAAAGCTGTTTTTCATTTGAATTGCCCTTGTACATTTTGTCAAGTTCTGAGATGCTAATCAACAAAACTTAAATTAAAGCAGTTCATTATAAAAACAAGTTTATAACTATTTGGTTTTTTTAATAAAAGACAAAATTAAAAAGATGATTAATCTATAAATAAAAACTAAAAAAAAAATAAATATCAACAAAAAATGCTTTTTTTTTCTTCTTCAATCGAAATTATTACTACTTAGCCGCAGATAAGAAATAAAACTTTTAATATTTTTGAAAATTAAATTTTTCCTTAATATCCTAAGCCCTTATAGGGCCAATTTTTATTGCCAACTTGGCCTTGCCAGCAATAAACAGTGGTCAATTTTCCACTTTTAGAGGGACATTACTATTTTCGAAGATTTCCTTTTTATGTTTCTGTAATTTAGCGTATTTCAACCCCCAAAATCTATATTTTTCCTTTATATAAAACTGTTTTTTTATGCATAAAATTTTAGGACCACGAAGGTGCATACACCATATAATACTCACTATAAACTCTTTATCTTAGCTAATAAAGCGTAGTGATTTTAAACATAAAATGTAGACAACACATATTAATACACAGCATCATCTTAGTGATCTTATTAACTCTTAGCTAATTAAGATCGTTTAAACCCAATTATAAAAGTTTTTACTATCCATAACCATCCTTGCTTTACTTCTAACAAATTGTACTTGGTACTTATATCTAATCTTTTTTTATTTCTACTCTGTACCTTTTGTAAAAACATCAGGAAGACTCCATCCAAAAATGGATGAGAAAATGCTCACATATGAATTGTAATTATTACAATAGTCATCATAATTTTAACTAATCATCTTGTTTGCAGCAGGAGTTATTCCATCTCGTGGTGCAAAACCTTCCTTATGAATTAGTAATAAGCATTAATTTATTGTTAATTTCTATTTATGGAAAATTCCTATTGTTGAATTATTCAAAGTTTATATAATTTGTAATTGAACAATTTTTCTCCATTTGTAATCGTAATAGTAATGAACTTAAAAACTTTATTTAGGAACCTGAAATAGACAATTAACTAAAAGTAACTGTTCTTAATCTGATTCGAAATTAATGTTAGTATGGGTGCAGTTACATTCTTAGTAATTTTGAAATGGATACTTTCTACATTGGGGAAAGTTCAAACAAACACCACAAAGACAGCTATTGAATGATAGTACAAGACTCTGTTTACTTGGAAGAGTGAAACAGTGGAAGATCTAACTTATCAGTATTCGCCAATTGAAAATTAATCGATCATCTCTCAGATAACTTGTGTCTGTGTAAAAAAAAAGAAAAAAGCAAAGCATGGCAGTTTGTCTTTTTTTATCCAAGAATATACTGGGTTAAATAGTGCTATACATATTTATTCTATTGCTCCTTAGTCGAGAAATGGAAGAATATATCTAAAGAAATGGATTTTAGATCCTAGTTTACAATTCTCCCCATTATCATAGGCAGTAAAATACATTTTTATTTCATATTTTGAGTCTTGTTGAGCCATTGGCTAATGGATTAACACTACTGCGAAAAGGAATTGTGTCAACTACAATTAAAACTATTTTGTTGGTGATCAGGTTAATTATGGAGGTGAACAATAGTTTTCATGATAACACATTCTTCATCTCCACAATTAATAAAATGATACTAAATACGATGTTAGATTTTATTCACCTTTAGTTTTATTCATGTTAAGAAAAATTTTTATTATCTTTATTATACTTTGCATATTCAGAAATAATGAGTAAATTAATGATTTTTGTAAAAATTTCATAGAAATCACTGAATATCTGCTACTAATTAAGAATAAATTTGTCATTAAAAGTTGAATGGAATGATCATCAACAAGAGAAAGTAAGCGACGGATGCCCATCTTTAAGATTTCCTGCAAAGAATAAAAAGATGTTACTTTTTGATTAATCTATTAAACTGAAACACTACAAGACAAAATGCTCTACTCAGTAATTCCCTTCACTACATACAAAGAATTAGGAAAAAAGTTTAACTTGCTTTTAAGTTACTCACATGCACATCAAAATGCACAAATTAGAATTCCCTGAGGCAGTGCAGCCAGACTTACACTCAATAAACATTCCATCATTGCAATTTACCATCTTTACTTTGTTTTTATTTAATTTTAATGTTATAGAAAACTATTTACTTTAAAGTCAAAAAATTAACTAAAACAGTTTACTAAAGTTGATGATGTTAAGTTGGAAAAGTCTGGAAATACCTTTAAAATGCCAACTGGATAGTTACTTAAGACATTATACAACAAAATAAATTATATATGTAATACTGTTAATGTTAGGAACAATAAGAAGCTGAAAACAATACCTTTCCATGCTTTCAAAGATTCTTCATAATTTCTAAAGCAGGATTTGCACATTCTTCAATCAGGCAAGAAACAGCTGTAGTCTCTCCAAGAATGGCTTTCAAATACATAAGAAACTGGAATAAATGAAGGAAAACATTTTATTATTAAGGAAGTCTGCTGCAATCTTTTAGCAATAAAACAATATATGCTTTCTAATCATGCAACAGTACCTAATAAGAAGAAAGGCAATGATGGAATTTTCTACTCAATCATACAGCAATGACTTCCACTCCTGTTATGCTGCAATTAAGATTTTCTTTAATTAATACACTTAAATAACACTACGATCTGCCTTTTCTGCTTGCATAAGGAAAATAGTGTTTTCTAATTTCAATTAGATTCGATAGTTAGCGGTATTGTAATATAACCTTCAGTTTCATCTGTGGAACACTCAAGGATATTATTAACTTGTTATTGATATATTTACAACTGAAACTATACATAAAGAGAAGATAAAATTATCCCACCCAAAACACTTCGTGTAAAATAAGTTGCCAAGACTCACATGTCATAATGCTTTCACTGTTAAAAAGATATGAGATCTCATGTAGAGCCAAGCCCCTAACTCTACGAGGCCTAACTCTACAAGCCCTAACTCTAAAAACCCTATATCTTGGTCAAAAAGTATGCCTTGGCCGTTTCGTGGCTGTCACACAGACAATCCCATGGAGTTATGTAAAGGATATGGAGTATGCCAAGCCACACTTTTTGACCAAGATAGTAGGGTTTTTAGAGTTAGGCATGTACAGTGAGGGGCTTGGCACTATATGAAATCTGATAACTTTTTAACAGTGAAAGCGTTATGAGCATCTTGGCAACGTATTTTACATGAAATGTTTTGGGTGAGATGAAATAGTTCCATGAAACGGCCAAGCCATACTTTTTGACCAAGATATAAGGTTTTTAGAGTTAGGGCTTGTAGAGTTAGGCCTCGTAGAGTTAGGGGCTTGGCTCTACATGAGATCTCATATCTTTTTAACA
>JAFIDM010094565.1:553-10762 GCA_023159025.1 Thereuonema tuberculata
ATCAGTCTTTAACCCTTTGGCTACGGAAAAAACCTTCAGTCACTTGATCTTTATAAAAGTTATATAATTTTTTTTTTAATTATCCAAATGAGATATGCTAATGATATTCTAATGTATGGTCACATGACTGGAAAACCCTCAGTCACCTGACCTTTATGCTAAAAAATATGCTAATGAGCTACTGAATCGTCGAGATATGCAACTTTTTTGTATTATGCAAATGATATGCAAATTGGACTGAATCGCCGGATTTTGCGGGACTGAAGTGCCCCCCTAACTACTAACGTACCATTTGAGGGAAGGTATATGTTGTTTTATTAGCATGTAAAGCTCTGGTTTTCGCATATTTTCCGTGAATGGTATGTTGTAACTGGTTAGCCAATCCATTATGTTGCCTTTCAAGCTGTTGTGTTTGGGCCACGGTCAATTTGTATGCTGTGGTACGGAGCATTGTCCATGACAATCACACTGCGAGAAGGGATGTTAGGCAGCAGCTGATCTTTGAACCATCGAAGGAAACGTTCCCCATCCATCTCCTCATGGTAGTCTGCACTTTTTCACACCATGAAATAACAGTAAACCATCGTTTATAAAACCGTTTTCACTGCCAGCATGTAATACAATCATCCATTTTCCTTTGCCAATCAAAGCGCCCCACTCCAATCTCCTTGCTTTGTCACATATTTTTCACCGAATGACATTCGTTCACCCAAGTCTCGTCCATGTAAACGATGTGATGTTTTTCGTTTCTCTTACGTCTTATTGAACTCAAGTAAAGGCAGCGGCCAGCAACGATGTCACTTCGTTCAAGCAAAACAGATCGGTGATTGACTTTTTTGAAACGAAATCCTAATTTCCTTAGAATCACACGCATACTTGTTGACTGACCTGTATATTGAAAACGCTTCCTAGCTTCGGCGACAATCATCCTCATTGTCGGCAATTCCTTCTTGATACGTATATCAGCAACAATTTGTTGAATGACGTAACAATCAAAATTGTCAGGCGAACTCTTTGGAGCCAAATGAAGCCTTTTTCTACCTGGCGTTCGTAGCAACGGGGTTTGTACGATTCTGTTGAAAAACTTACTCCAGTGCATTCTGCAGTGACCTTCAACGCATCCTTCTTATATTTCAAATCGCTGTTGGGCGATAATCTTCTTGAAATCAACGAGCAACGTTAGGAATAATTTCCCTACCTTTACTGTTGAGAACTTTTCCTCGTCAAAATGTTGAATGCGAAGCAGCGTACGCCATTTTCTCTTCTATTTAAATGTCAGCGAATGGCCACGAAAGGAAAATCTATAATCTTCATTGCATCTGGGAGTTTCAACTCTTGTCGCGAGCAGTTTAACTTTTAACACTTTATTATTATTCATATATGGCATTAAATTTATCATACATGATTCTAACATTAACAGTTCCTGGAACAAAATGTCAACTATATGATCAGTTTTATTGTCCAAAAGCCTACTGTGGTCTGCCCAATCTGACACAGTTTTCCAATTTTTTTAAAAAACACTTATATGTTCTAATACTCTCTCCTAAGGGTTGTGCCTGTACTTCCGTAATACTTTTCATTGCAGTTCCTGTAACTTAATTTGTCCGCCATTCCCATAGTTTCATCATGGATTCTTCTTTATTTGTTCTATTTATTAATTTAATCGCTTTATAATATACTAATCGCATTTTGCTTTCGTTACATCTTTTTTTATTGCCCTAGTTAATACTCTATAGTTAATACCATTTGTTTTACGGTAATTTTAATACTCCTTTATAATCCTCTTTGTTCTTTCTTGTTTCTTTTTTAACAGTTTCGTATCTTTAATTAAATCATTTATCAGTTTTTTTTAAAAATGAAAAGAAAATGTATCATTTTATTGATATATCTAGGATATTCGTTAATTTCAAAAACTCCTTTCATGTTGTCAATTTTTGCTTTCCATAACTTTTCGTTTAAATTTTCACTGAGGGTATTATTGTGTAGATACAAAGAAGGCTTTGATGAGGAATTATGTGAAAAGAACAGTAAACAACAGAAAACGAAATGTTATGGAAAGGGAAAATTGACATCACTCAGAATTTTTGAAATTAATGAATATCCGACAAAATTTTTCTGTCCTCATTATGTTCCTGAAGAAGTTCTCCACAAAAAAACAATGAAATAACGATAATAAAAAAAGATATTAAAGAAGAAAAACTATATTGAATTTTCTTATTTAGAGTAATTAGTTCACCTCAGTCCAGATGCTGTCGGATGCACCTTGCAGCGTATAATCTCGAGTTGCCGTGCGTTAACTCTCCGTATGTCAAATATTAGTTGCCTGAAATGTCCCTGATGTAGTTATCTGCATCAACCCATCTTTGCGGCCATTAACAGCAATGATAACAAGGTCTGTTTTCTCCTCGAGTGAAATCCCAGTCCACACATGCAAGATCCGCCGCCATAGCTCAATTGTTCTGAAATACAGCATTCGGTATAAGGTTCTATAGGCCTCCTTTATACCAGAGCTCTTCTGCCGATGCCTTGCGACCACATTCTGCTTTCATCCTACTTTTTCGGAATTGTCAATGGACATTATGTATTTTTCCATCATTGACATTAATATTCGCTTCATATATGAATTATCTTGGTTGAATTGTTGCTTTTAACTTCATTTGAATTCTTTTGAATACATCGTGGCTCAACTTCTCTGTCAATATTCCAATATAATACTGCTTCACTAACACAACTCACATATAACATCTGTATCTATTTAACTTCAATAAATATCTTTACTTTTCCACAATATTAACTTAACAAAGAAGTAATATCACTCGATATACTTATTATTTTGAAACCTAACATCCACACTTCTGCATCAATACAGTAAAGCTGTAGTCATATTGATTCATTGTTCTTTTTTTAAACAAATAATGTATCGCCTATGTGATATCCTACAATCTAAAATATAGTTTCAAATTATTGTTTACTAATGCACTATTTCAAAGTATGGTAGCAACAATATTTGTTTTACTTATTTCACTTTCACACACATAGTTGTTTGAGAAGGAAATTTTAATTATTCCAGGTAAGTTTTATTCCTTCGACCTTTAGAAATATTTGCCTTCAATTCAAAAAATTGTTGAAATTTGACCTTGGAATCCAGGCCTCACCGTGCCTCAACCAGTCTCAAACAAGTCTAGAGATTTTCAACATTAAGTTATTCATTATTTGTTTGGATTGTTTGTGTTTTTTTTTTCTTGTTTGACAGTTTTTAACTCTTATTTATTCAAATTAAATGCCTGTAAATGTATTTATTCAAATTAAATGCCTGTAAATGTAAAGTATTTAAAAATTGTAGATTTCTGGATAATAAATAATTTTCTTTTAGTATAATTAATGATTATTACTTTTACTCTATTCCAAACATATACCAAAAAAAAAAAACAATAAGTGAAATTCCCTCTCTCCTTCAAACTAATAGATGACGAGAGTTGTATTACCTCCAACATACAACAACTGAGGATAGATTCAATTTGGTTGTTTCATGGAATCCCTTTCAATACAGTCTTTTATAATCTTTTCCCCCTAGTTTTAACCTTTTTTTAAATAGTTCGCATTTCAAAAATAAAATAATAGTATCCATAATAACAGTATCAATCCATAATACAGTACCTATCACAAAAAAAAACCTAATTTTTTTGTAGTGTCAACATTAAGTTATTCTTTAGTTAGTTGAAGTTTTTTTTTCCCTTTTGCTTGACACTTTTTAAATCTTATTTATTTAAATTAAGCGCTTTTTAATGTAGGGTGTATTAAAATTGTAAGCGTGTGGAGATTATAATTTTCTTTCCGTTTGATAATGATTATTAGTTATGTATTCTAATCCATACATGTTGGGAAAATGATTCACAAGAATTTCCTTCCTCTTTAAAACTTTTGTTTTATCTCCAAAATGCAAGAGTTCAGAATAGATTCAATTTGTTTGTTTCATGAAATCACTTTCAATATAGTCTTTAATGATCTGTTCAGCCTAGTTTTAAAATTTTGCTTAAATCGTCCATATTTAAAAAGATAAATTATAGTATATGTGTTCATTCTTAAAAGAAAAAATGCCGAATCTGCATGCTGACATTGCAAAGAAAGTTCACATAAAATGTATTTAAGATTGATTTTGTAATATGTAAAAGTAAACAAGAAATACCACATCTACGATGACATATCATGATAAATGCTTCTCCCTATAGGTTTAGCGTAAGCAGATTGCTGCAAACATCAAAAGAAAAAATTTTTACTGATATTTTCTTGAGAATCTATTAAAAAACGTAAATGATTAGTAATTACTTCAAATAAATCACTGATATTAGCCTACTTATAACAGTTACGGTAATGAAATTCAATTGAAATTGAGGAAAAAATCGTCTTCTGTACTTGTAGATCTGTCAATTCTTTGTAGGTAGTTATCAATATTGTTTCTTTTCAGTCCTATATCAGGCCCTGAATCAAAATTATGTAAATGATTACTTTTATATTGTTATTGATAATTCTTTAATACCAATTTATTTTCTTTATTTATTAGACATAAATCCAAAAAATTTAAATTGTTATTCAATTCTTTCTCAATGTTAAATTTAAAATTAAATTTTCACTGAGGGTTTTATTGTATAGATACAAAGAAGGCGTTGATAAGGAATGTAGTGGAAGTCACACTTCCTACATTTATTCCACCAAAATCCTACAAAAGTTAGGTTATGGATTTTTCAGTGGTTGCTTCCACTGCGCCTATGCAAATTAAACTATGCAAATAAACTGAGCCTATGCAAATTAACTGTGCCTATGCAAGAAAATGTGTCTATGCTAGGAAATGCTATTAGTAAACTCTAATATTGAGAAATTAGTTACAGTATTGAGTATTCTAATATTAGTGCAATTAATCAAAATGGCCGAAGGAGGTAATATGCAGTCAACCTCGACGCTATTTAATGGCAGAAATTACACCACATGGAAGATAGGTATGAGAAATATATTAATGAAAGACGGATTGTGGAAAGCTGCCAATTTATCATTGCTCGACATAGAAAAAGTCGAAGACAAGGTCGAGAAAAGAAAATTAAAAGAAAAATCAGAAAGAGCGTTTGGTACAATAATCACTCTATTAGAAGATAGATATAAGCTCTTGATTAAAGAAGAAAGTGATCCTTCCAAGTTATTAAAGGAACTAGAAAATAAATATAATAAACTAGACTCTTTAAAGATTACAAGATTAAAGAGGAAAATATTTGAAGTAACTAAACTTAAGGATTTTAATAATATAGAAGATGTAATAATGAATATGAAATTATTAGTAAGAGAGTTAGAGCAAATAGGAGGCAACATTGAAGATACAGAATTATGTTGGATATTGTTATCAGGCCTACCACCTGAATTAGATTCAACTGCACAAGGCTTAATGTTGACCGAAGGAACAGCTCAATTCAGATTTGATATACTAGTAGATAAAATTATACATGAAGTAGACCGAAAAGCAAGCGATAAAGATGAGTCTATTCAACATGAAATTACTAGTTATAAATCCTATACTAAAAGAAATGCTGACAAGTGGAAATGCTATATATGTGATAAACCAGGTCACATAGCTAAAAACTGTA
The DNA here is from genome assembly GCA_023159025.1 of Thereuonema tuberculata. Taxonomy (NCBI): domain Eukaryota; kingdom Metazoa; phylum Arthropoda; class Chilopoda; order Scutigeromorpha; family Scutigeridae; genus Thereuonema; species Thereuonema tuberculata. The sequence continues at coordinate 6,184 of JAFIDM010094565.1, forward strand.
GATTTAGAAACAGAGTACAAACAAAGAACAGTAATGTTAAATATAGCGAGAAGAAAAGTTCGCATAAAGGAAATCCTTATACAGGAGTAGTTACAGTATCCTCAGCACCAAAATGTATGCTTGCAAATATGAATGATTCTACTTGGTTGTTAGATAGTGCAACGACAAACCATATTTGCTGTAAATTAAATGATTTTCAGGAATACTATGAATTTCAAGAACCAGTAAACATACATGGAGCGTCGGTGCGTCCCATTCCTGCAATTGGCAAAGGAACTGTAATGTTGTTTTGTAACATTAATAGGTACAGGAAAACTCACATATTGTTACATGATGTTTATTATGTTCCTGATTTAGGATTAAACTTGATATCATCGACCGAACTTGCCATGAAAGGTTTCACACAATTGATGAAAGGCAAGGAGTACATAGTTTCAGATAAAGAAGGAAAGAAAGTGATTGTAGGTTATTTAAATAATAGATTATTTAATGCTGATGTAAAAGTTGTACATCCAAAACCAGTAAGTTACGTGAAAGCTGATAATAGAAGAGATATTCTGTGGCATGAGCGTTTAGGACATGTTTCCTATCAGAAGCTGAATTATATTATAAAGGATAAGTCACTACGTGGGCTTGATATAAAATCAGTAAAAGTTGACACAATTTGCGAACCATGCAAATTAGGAAAATTGACAGATTCACCGCACAGAAAATTAAATTACATTAGAACTTCAGAAACAATGGAGTTAATACATACAGATGTATGTGGGCCTATGAACATTAATAATCCTTACGGTGCCCAATATGTTTTGACCTTCATCGATGATTTTTCGAGGAGAGGTTTCATTTATTTGTTAAAATCAAAAGCAGAAGTACCTCAGAAAACTAAAGATTTTATTGACTTCATTGAACAACAAATGAATAAGAAAATAAAAAAGTTAATGTCGGACCAAGGTCGTGAATTTGTAAATGATGATCTTGATAGATACTTGAAAAAAAAAAGAATTAAGCATTGTATGTCTACAGCATATACTCCGCAAAATAATGGCATAGCGGAACGCTATAATAGAACATTGTTTGATACGGCACGAACTTTGCTTATCTCATCAAAGTTACCCTTGAGCTACTGGGTATTCGCCATCGAATGTGCAAATTACCTTATCAATAGGACACCATGTAAGTCTCTTCAAAATAAAATACCGTTGAAAGTCTGGAACAATAACAGGTATGATCCAAGTATAAAACATTTAAGAAAATTTGGAAGTGTTGTGTACATTAGAGTTCCAAAGATAAAAAGAAGATCTAAATTCCATGATAGAGCCATTCGAGGAATTATGATTGGTTACTCGTCCAAAGTGCGAGGTTATAAAGTATGGATCCCTGAGAAAAGGAGAATTGAAGAAACAAGCAACGTATACGTGAATGAGAACTTACTAGGTGCAGATATTATTAAAGCCAAAGATGTAACAATCGAAGAGTACAACAATGCGTTCACCTCAGGAAGAAGTCATGAAAATGAGTCAAGCGATTCCGAAGAATCAGAAAATGAACAAGATGAAGAACCTCAGTCTGAACAAGAAGAATCTGATCAAAGAAAACAAAGCGAAGAAGAAAGTATGCAATTGAGATCAGGAAAGATAACTAAGCCTAAAGCTGTAAATGTAAAGAGTTTCCATGTACGAATAGATGAACCTAAAAATTATAAAGAGGCTATTATTAGCAATGAAAGCGACAAATGGATGCAAGCCATAAATGAAGAATTAAAAAGTATAAATGAACATGAAACATGGAAAAGAGTCAAGATTCCTAAACATGCAACTCCTTTATCGTCCAAATGGATATTTAGAGTGAAATATCATCAAAATGGAGAAATAGACCGTTATAAGGCAAGATTAGTAGTAAACGGATTTACACAGAGACGATACCTAGATTATGATCAAACCTATGCGCCAACGCCTAGTATGACGAATCTAAGGCTACTATTAGCGGTTGCAACTGATCAACATTGGCATATTGAACAGTGTGATGTACATGCTGCTTACCTAAATGGAAAACTTGAAGAGGAAATTTATTTAGAAATGCCAGAGGGAGTACAGTATGATAAAGAAAAGTATGATGGCGTAAGACTCAACAAAGCATTGTATGGCCTTAAACAGGCAGGCAGACAATGGTATAAAGATCTGAAGGAAAAGTTAAAGAAAATAAATTTTCATCCAATAAAATCAGATCCTTGCATATATGTAAATAACAGTAGATCTTCAAAAATTATTCTGATCGTTTATATTGACGACATCTTAGTCCTTGGAGAAAATAAGGAAGAAATTAATGATACATTTAAGAAGTTAGAATCTTTGTACAAAATAAAGAGAATGGGGAAAATTAAAGAATTCTTAGGAATGGATTTTCAATATGATCGCCAAGAGGGAAGACTTGAAATCAGTCAATACAAATTTATCTGCGATTTGTTGCATTCAAATAATATGGAAAATAGCAAAGGAATTTCTACACCTTTGGAAGAAAAAAGAAAATTAACATCAAACCAAAGTAAAATGTTAAATCAACAAGACCAAACTCATTACCGAAGTGTTACCGGTAGTCTTAATTATTTAAGTACAACAAGCAGACCTGATATTAATTATTCAGTAAATTTATTATCCAGAAAAATGGCGAACCCCACAGAAGAAGACAGAGTTCAAATGAAACGTGTACTAAGATATCTACAGAGCACTAAAGAATTAAAACTAGTTTACACTAGATCAGAAGATCAAGTTAAAACATATAGTGATGCATCATGGGGAGATGATACGGCAGATAGAAAGTCAACATCTGGTTGTGTCATGACATTATGTAACGGTGCAATTCATTGGCTAACAAGAAAACAGCAAGTTACGGCTGTTTCGACCCAAGAGTCTGAGTATATTTCTATGGCTTTATCTGTGAACGAGTTCCGAGCTATTAGGAATGTTCTAACAGAGATAAATGAAAGTAAATATGTTGTACGTCCAAGTATTCTATATTGTGATAATAGAGCTGCCATAAAATTAGCATCAAGTAGTATTAACAAAAACAGGAACCGCCATATAGACATTAAATATCATATAATCAAAGATGCCGTGGAAAACGGAGAGTTAACTCTAGAGTATATAGAGTCACTGAAAAATATAGCTGATGGTTTGACCAAACCATTAGGAGCAATTAAGTTAAATAACTTTGTAAAGTTGCTAGGTATGAAATAAGGATAGATTTAAATACACTCAAAGCAGAGGGAGTTTGGTAGTGAATCAATTATTTATTTATAAGGAATAAATAAATATTATTATTATTTTGGTAAAGCTTTAATTGTATTTAAAATAATTGGAACGATGGAAATTTAAATATTAAAATATTGTTGTGACGTCAGAGTCTGATTGCAATAAAATGAGAGGAGCGAGCCTCAATCTGGGTCTTCTTCGTCTTCTTCCATTTCGATCCGTTGGTCACGGAGTTCCGTTGTTCTCATTTTGGTTCGAGAAATTATTCTTGTTAGGATTAACGAAGTCAAGGTGACTTCAGAGTATTAAACAGTTTTGTATTAACGTTGCGAATTACTAGAGGTCGTATCCATCGACTAATGAAGGAGTAACGTGGGATTCGTCATCGAGAGGCGAACGTCATCATTACGTTGGAATGAACTGCGGCGGGAGGTTCGATTTGTCATGCGAAGGATTCGTCGAGTCGGCAGAGATGTCTTACCTTCAACAGCGTAGAAATTAAGCAACGCACTCAAATTTACTGTGAGTAACGAACTTTTATTTATTCATTGTCCATTGAGGGATACTGAAAGAAGAATTGAACTTATCTAATTGACAAGCCGAGAAGTTAGTGGAAAATACCACACGTTAACGAGAAAAGGCGGAACAGTGAACGGAACTTAATTATAAATCTCTAGTCAATATTTTGAGAGAATAGAAGTAGCGGAAATTATTATTAGTTACATTTACAAAGCAATTCAAGTTAATGAAATTGAATCGTGAGAAATATACAAGTGAAATTATTCTGGTTATATTATAAGGCTCAACTAGAAGTGAAGTAATAGGCAACTATTTAGGAGATAAATTATAGTAGATCAAATTATCTATTGAAGGGAAATTTAAAGATAATTTGAAACGGAACTTTAAGTTATTCTAATCCGAAGAAATTATTTGACGTCATTTAGTGCGACGCAAGATATTAAATAACTAAAGGAAATTAGTTATGTACTTTGAAAGTGATTATTATTCACACATGGAAAAGCCTTTTCATTTAGATTCATATAAGTGAAATAGGAACATTATTCAATTAAGTCACACAAGTGAAAAAGGTGAACTCTGGAAGTACAATACGGAAAGCAGTAATTGTGAACTCTTATGGAACTGTTGTTTCCTGAATTGGAAGAACTATTATAATTAGGCGACGATTTCTAAATATGAAATCTTAGCATTATTTATTGCTCTGCTAAACCAGTAATTGGGATTTGGAATAAGTTCAAGCTATTAGTAATTATTTTAATTATTCAAATTAATCAACTACAATCAATTGGTTGATTGATTTATAGAAATAA
>JAFIDM010094568.1:0-10760 GCA_023159025.1 Thereuonema tuberculata
TTTTTTTTTTTTTTTTTTTTTTTTATTTTAAATGTTTATCAGTCCCATTAGGTATACTTATAAACTGTATACCTGTGGTATAGGACTGAGAATTTTGATCTATTGATCTAAAAGTTAAATCACCAATTAAAGATAATAAATAAATTATTCACTTAAAATTAGTATTAATTTTATTCTTAATATTTAATTAACCCATCCACCACATCAGAGATCATTTTCTGCTTTATTTGTTTAAATGTTAGAGTTTCATTTTGATTAATATTTATTTGACTGAAAATTTTGTATTTAACGTAATTTGTTAACCTGTATCCAAAGTTGTTTTTAATTTTATCCAATTTAAAGATTTTATACCAGTTGTACCTAGTATTTATTTCTACTTCTTGAGAATTTTTTTCTCTTATTACTTCAAAATAATTCTTTATCAATATTTTGTATATAAATTTTTCGTTGATTTTTAATATACCATATTTTTTTCTTATTCTTATTCGTTCTTTTTTTGATTTATATTTAAAATTTATGTATATATTATTGAATATTTTCATTGTCAATTTATTTATATTTTCTACTTGTTGTTTATTAATATTGATCCAACATTCCAGACCGTAATTTAAGAGAGACTCCACAAGAGATTTGTAAATTATAAGTTTTTGTTTAAATGGAAAAACATTTTTGATATGATAGAAAAGAAAAGAATATGAGTTCAACTTCCCTATTACAAACTCATATTGTCTATTCCAATTATATTTATTATCAATATATATTCCAAGGTATTTATATGTTGAGATTATTTCCAGTTTTTTACAATTACATGTGTTCGTGACATCATTATTGCTTTGGTTAATATTTGAACATTCCATTTCATGTAAGTTTATTATTAGATTATTGTTTAAAATTTTGTTTTTATTTTTAATTACCATAATTTTCGTTTTATCTCCATTTATTTTCATTCTATTTAAAGATGACCATTTGCTTATATTATTTATGTCTATTTGCAAATTTTTGTGTGCTTGAATTTGGCTTGCATCTGTAGTAATCAGAATAACATCATCAGCGTAGAGAAAAATTCTAGAATTGTTAATGTTATTGCTAATTGAATTAATATAGATGTTAAATAAGAGAGGGCCTAAATTTGACCCTTGGGGGATTCCTCTTCTCGAGTTATAAATTCGACTGATGTTATTCTCAATTTTAATCTTAAACTTCCTCTTTTTCAAGTAGTTTTCTATAATTTTATACACATTTCCCCTTATTCCCATTTGATTAATTTTTTGAAGTAAAATCTTATGGTCAATAGAATCAAAAGCCTTCCTAAAGTCAATGAATGCAACATATATAATTTTTCCATTGTTTAAAGATTGATTTATATATTCATTAACAGTGTTCAATAAATGTAAAGTGCTTTTATTTTTTTGGTATGCATATTGATTGCTATTTAAGAGTTTCTTTTGGCTTATGTAGTTATATATGTTTTTAGTTAAATAGCTTTCAAGAATTTTTGATATATTAGAGATTAGTGAAATTGGCCTATAATTGTTTAAATCATTTTGATTTCCTCCCTTATAAATTGGAATTATATAAGAAATCTTCCATGAATTGGGATAAATACCTGAATAATAAATTTTTTGAAAAAGTTCAACCAACAAAATTGAAAGATTTTCCTTTATTTCTTTAATGTGTATTGTGTTTACTAAATCTGGTCCAAACGAATATTTTGTCTTTTGATTATTCATTATTTCTATTAAATCATTTTTATTTGGAAATGTTAATGCCATAGAATTCAATTCAGAGACCTGTTTTACTTCGTTCGTTATTCTACTGTTTTTGTTATTTGTAGCAGTTATATTCTGAGTAAAATTTTTACTTAGGTGATTAAATAATATTTTGATATTATAGTTTTCTAATAAGTTTGAATAATTTGAAGTTTTATTACTGTTATGCTTTCCAATTATATTATTATTTAGAATTTTCCAAACATTTGAATTAGCGTTTGGATCGTCTTTTATCATTTTCCTATAATATTTATTCTTTTGTTTATTTATTTGATTTTTCAACCAATTTCTTTTTTTTTTATATTCTCTTTCTAACTTTGCATTTGTTTTGTTTTTTGTATATTTTTTGTATAAGTTATTTTTTTCTTCAATATGTTTCAGTATTTGATCATTCATCCAATTTTTTTTATAATTCTGATATTGTCTTTCATTTTGGACTCTTCTATTGTCATCTTTGATTGTTTTTTTTTTAACACTAATTTTTGCTTTTTTTATTAATTTGTTTAATTTATTTACAATTTTGTTTGGATCTTCTTCCTTATTCCTTTTTATTTCATCTGTTAACAGTATTAATTCTTTACTTAAAGACTCAGTATCTATTTTTATTTTTTTTTCCTCATTGTTTATACTTTCCTCTTTGTTTTGTAATCCTAACTTTTCAATTTCGAGCAAAATACTGTAATGGTCCGAAATGTCCCATTGAATAATGTTAGCATGGATATTAAAAGAATCTGCTTTTGAAAAACAATGGTCTATGCAGGTTTTTGATTCTGAAATTTTTGTTTTAGCCGATCTAGTAGTTTTATGTATATGATTCAAGAAACCTAGATTATATAACATGTTAACATATTTCAGACTTATTTTATTATGAATATTTTCTCCTATATTTATGTTTGTATCCCCAATACAAATAATATTTTTTTTTCTTTTTTCCTGTATTTTATGTATGTTGTCTTTTAATTCTTTTATAAATTTTTTCTTATCCGTATGTGGAGGTTTATATATGATATAAATAATTAGTTCTTTCATTAAGAAAGACTTATTATTGAATGAACAGATTAAATTTTCATGCGTTATTGTATCCTCGCTTTCAGCTTGGACAATATAATTTTCGCGGTAAAAAATTATAATTCCACCACCCCTTGAATTTCGCCTCAATTTATAATCTTTTTTAAATCCATTGATATTAAATAGAAAAATTTCCTCCTCTTTTATATTAACCTCTACCAGAATTATAATATCTATGTGTATTATTTTTTTATTAATATTTGCCATTAAATATAGGAAATTTGATTTTAGGCTTCTTATATTTAGGAATATTACATTTTTATTTTTACTATTTGGAATCCAATTGTCAATTTCTTCTATTATATTTACGTTGGCTAATTCAATTTTATTATTACTATTTTCCATTTTTTTATTATTTCTTTTATCTTTATATTAATTTTAAATCTTCTTCATTTGTGATTTTTGTTACTCTTGAAGATTCATTCTTCCTAATTAGGATTTCCTGATTTTTAATCCATATAAATTTGAATCCCTTTGTTTTAGCTTCTTGTTTTGTTTTCCAAAAAAGATTTTTCATTTTTTTTGTCAGATTCTCGTTTATATATATCCTTGAATTATTCTTGTTGTCAAAAATATCATCATTTGTTATATTCCTCTTAGTTTTAAAAGATTTTAACCATTTTTCTGTATCTTTTCTGCTTTCGAACCTTATTATAATTGGTCTATTTTTTTGTTTTTGGAATCGTCCAAATCTGTGTGCGACTTCCACCTTGTGTGTTGGATTTTCCACTTGTAAAATTTCAGCTACTTTACCTATGATATCTAAGAGATTCTCATTCTCATTTTCTTATATGCCTGAAATTTCTATATTATTTTTTCTCATCTGCTTTTCTAATCTGTTCACATCGTCCTCTATGTTCAACATGGACTCCTTGAGAGTTTTATTTTCAATTTCTAGATTCTTTTGCTTTTCCTCCATTAATTTTTGGTTTTTGTTGAATATATTTAATCTTTCTATAATGTCATCATATTTCTTATTTAAGAATTGCATTGACTCCTTTATCTCTGCTAATTCTTTCATAATGGCTTGAGCCAATCCGGTATCTATTGAATGTAAAGGCTGGTCCATTTCTTTCATAAGGGATGTTACCTCGAACGAGGTTTCATTTCTATACTTTTCACTTGTATCTTTACTTGTGTTAGTAATATCTTTTTTTGTTCTCACAGTTATGTTTTTACATTTAGCACATTTCCATTTACTTCTTCTTTGAGGCGTGGATATATCCACTTCTTCCTCCCTGCTTAAACATTTGTCGTGCTGTTCAATGCCGCATGACTTGCAGCGCAATTCTGCCTTTTTCATTATTTTATCACATTCGTTACATTTGATTGTGTAGTTTGCGTAATTACTCATGATTAATTCTATTGTATTATATTTACCCTTAAGTAGAAAATATTCAATTATACTTATGTTTTTGGACTGTTGATGAGTTGCGGAGCAACTTTCCTCTTCTTATTCAACACAAAATATAATAACAAAGTAAACTGTAACAATTATATCATATCACCAATTATGTAAACAAACCTATCATATTACAAATCTTTTAAACAAACCCATCAAATAACAAATTCTTTTCAAAATTGTTTAGTATTAATACCACAAAACAATTACAAATTAAACCAAACAATTACAAATTAATTTGAACAGACATGTTGATGTGATAATTAATTTTTCATTTTAATATTAAAAATTCTCTCACTTTCCTGTTTCTACTCAAAGACTTCTTAAATAAACTCAAAGATATATCGTTCACTTTTAGCGATCTGTCTTTATTCATACAGATGCAGCTGTTAATTAGGCAGGATTCTAACTTATACAGTTTATTTTCATCTTTTACACTGAACACATTATATACGATAGGATCAGGGCAGTGTCCTTTGTTTATACAATGTCTATCCCATTAAGGGTAACTGTATTGTACACGTGGACGATATTCTTTTCAAACCATGAAAATTAAATACAACCGAAAGGAAATATGAATGAATATTAAGATGATTGAATCTGAGTCAAGAGCATTTTATTAAAGACATTCTTAAAAAAATAAAACATGGAACATTGCAAGGTATATTCCACACCTATGAAACCTTTACCCAAAAGAATAATTGAAAGTGAAAATAAGGAAAAATATTTTGATCTGCAGAAAACTTTGAATTTAGAAGTATTGTTGGAAGCCAAATCGTCAAAATAAATATTTGAATACAGTAACATTCAAAATCCCAGTCTAAATTTTTAAAAATATATATTAAAAACTCATCCACATTAATCTACTAATATTTATTTATTGTTTTGTAAAATTTTACTATTTAATCTTTAAATTCTGGAAGTTTCTTCCAAATTGCTTTAATTTAAACTTCTCTCATATTCTATTTTTAGTGTTGTTTTGATTTTAGAGCTTTGATTTTTAGTGTTGTTTTTGAGTTTGATTCACTATGAACTGTTAAACTTTGAACTGTGAATTTATTCTGTGAAATAATTTAAAATAATCATATCAGGAGAATGAAGCAGAGCTTATTCTTACAGAATGTATGTATGTATGTATGTATGTATGTATGTATGTATGTATGTATGTAGTGAAGGTGGATGGCAGAAGCCAAGCACTGCGACCAGAGGTCTATTGTACTATCCCACGGAAATATGGACAGATGGAGAGAAAGACTGAGAAAGTATGGTGGGAGAAGTGCAGGAGAAACGGGAGAACCCCGAGAAAAACCTGCCCAGCGCGGATCGTCCACCATCACGAAACCCACATGAGAACCGAACTCGGGATTCTTACAGAATAAATGAAAGTTTTACCTATTTGTCTTAATAGTTATTCGTTTCAATAATTTATAATAAAAAAAAAACTGCAGACGTCATCTGCTATTAATTAAATAAATGTTTTACCAACACAACATATTTCAAAATGTGACGACGTCCTCTCAGATGAAAAAAGTGGGTACAATTTGGTCTCACCCAATGTTATTGAGTTAGCCTATTTCATTTTACTCACTTAATTTTGAAAAGTTCCAAACAACAATTGAACAAATATTGAGTAATTTAATTCCTTTTTCCATGTTTTTAATTTTATTATTTTATTCAAATTTAGATATTTCCATTTTCTGCTTTGGAGTTACTAAAAGATAATACCAACAACAATCTTTAAAAAAAAATAAATTAAGTTTGTAAACCAATCATTGTTCTATTTAACAAAGACCTTGATTCTGTCTTATTTTCCATAAAAAAAGGAAGAATTTTCTCTCGACTACACAATCATCAAAACCACAAAGTCTTTTTTTATTATCATATTATTATTATTTTTATAAAAGTTTGAAACCATGGGTTTCCCCAGCAAAAACGATATGGCGGGTCAAGAACCAAAGCACATATTGCCAAGTGTAAAAAAAAAAATAAAAGGTGTGGAAGAATGGTAAAGGGATGTGTGGTTGTGTCCATAAATTTCCTACCTATGCGTGTTGAGTTCCACAGCCTTCCGGAGTTGTGCGTAAGTGTTTTTATGAAGTCCTAGTGTGCTGAGACTGTGGTGCAATGTGTGAGGCACCAGACCATTGGCGGACAGGACAATGGGATCAACACGTACTCGGTCCTGCCTCCACTGCTTCTGGAGCTCGTGTGCTAGATAGGTATATTTACTGATCTTGTCTGCGTCAGTTTTCTGTATGTTCTTACTGACAGGCACTGCAATATCAATGAGATAGGTCTGTTTGTTGACCTTATCAACAAGTGTGATGTCAGGTCTGTTATGATGTTTGGTTTTGTCTGTGTGAATGGGGCGGTCCCAGTACAGCGTATACGAGGATGACTCTGATACGGTTTGTGGTATGTACTTGTATTTGGGACCGTGTTCTTAATAAGTGAGTGTTTGTATGCTAGCTGTTGATGGATGATCGACGCTACCTGGTTGTGTCGGTGGAGGTAGTCTGTTTCGGAGAGAAGGGAACAGACTGATATTATGTGGTCGATCGTCTCATACGTAGTGTGGCATTTCGTGCAGGTGTCGTCATGCGTGTTTGCGTCGTGTAGGATGTGCTTCTTGTAGTTGCGTGTGGGGATGACTTGGTCCTGTATCGCGATCATGAACCCTTCAATCTCCCCAAACAGCTCACCACTCCTCAGCCATCTGTTCGATGCTTCCATGTCGACAACAGGGTGGCTGAGTTCGTGGCGATATCTGCCATGGAGTTCCTTACGAGCCCATGATTCACGCAGCTGATGTGTGTGGGTGTCGGTGGTGGTGAAAATGGTTTCCAAGGTCCAGAGGTGTGAGGTGTGTGTCAGGCTTGACAATGGCTGAGTGGAGTGATGAGTGCTGTGCTGTTTGGTGGAAGTGTTCCCTAAGTATGTGCACTTGTTTTTCAAGTAGGGTGATGAGATTGATGAGTCCTCTTTCTGGGGAAGAGTCATCCATTCCGTAGCGGACCTAGGGTAGTGCATGTGGTGTTTCGTGAATGAAGTGTGTGTTTTAGTGCGTTGTAGTGCTTCGAGTTCAGTGTTTGTGCATGGAATTACTCCAAACGAATATGTTAGTGTGGGGACGGCAAAAGTGTTGATGGCTTTAATTTTGTTTCTGGCATTCAATAGTGTTTTGAGGATGTTGTGAACGTGAGCACGGTAAGTTTTCCTGTGTGCGTTTTTGATGTTTGCGTTCTCAATGAAGCCCAGGTACTTGTAGGTCTCTCCCTTTTCCTTGGATTGGATGGCCAACCCATGGCCCAGTTCAAAACCATCCAAATTCGAAGTCTTCTCACGTGTTATATGTAGCTTGCGGCATTTGTCGATTCCAAACTCTATCCCAATGTCTTTGGTAAACTGTATTGTGACTTGTAGTAAATTAGTAAGTTGTGCGTTGTTTGTGGCGTAGAGTTTAATATCATCCATGTAGAGTAAGTGTGTGATTTTGTATAACCGTGTTTTGTGTTATCTAAGTTAGCATGTGGCTTAATGGATTCAAAGCGAGGCAGAACCAAAGAGGACCCAAGGAGTCTCCCTGGAAAATACCTCTCCTTATGGGAATGGGGACTGTAGTGATGGAGGTGGTGGAGGTGCGTAGGTGTAATGTTGTGTTCCAACTCTTCATCGTGGCATTCAAGAATGCCGTGATCTTGGGGTGTACTTTGTAGAGTTGAAGAGTGTGAAAAAGCCAGGAATGGGGGACCGAGTCAAATGCCTTCTTGTAGTCGATGAACGCGATGGTTTCCTGCGGCAGGATTACCGAGTCAATAAGGAGTTGCTCCATACAATCCTGGGAATTCCTGCGATAGCCCTTCTGCTGTTCGGAAAGAATGTTATGTGTCTCGATGTGTGTGTAAATTTTGTCTGCAAGGCAAGAGGTGAGGAGTTTGTAAAGTGTGGGGAGGCAAGTGATTGGACGGTAATTTGCAGGGTGTGTTATACTGTCCTCCCAACGAAAGATGGCCGCTCTGTTTTTGTGAGATCTGCGCATGTATCATCGATTACTCTGGTCAGGCACTTCCGTCTGATTTTTATCACAGGACGCCGCCATTACGGTAAAGGCTTGTTACTTTGCAAAAGAGCATTGTATTTATAAATAAGTAGCTGTACCCGGCATGCGTTGCAATGCCACTCAAAGAAAGAAAGGGCTCGGTGAGAAGGGGCCGTAAATGAAAGGTCCCGGTGTCGATCGGGGGATGGGACACTTCAGCCTTTGTGTTGAATTCCTCCCACCCAAGTGTGGTGTCTCTGCCCCAATAAAGAGAGCGAATTTTTCCTTATTTGCAATTGACTTGGGGGGTCCGAGAAGGGGCCCTAAATATAAGGTCCCGGTGTCGGTCGGGGGTGGGACACTTCAGCCTTTGTGTTGGCTTCCTCCCACCCAAGTGTGGTGTCTCTGTCCCAAATAGGAGAGCGAATTTTTCCTTATTTGCAATTGACTTGGGGGGCCCGAGAAGGGGCTCTAAATATAAGGTCCCGGTGTCGGTCGGGGGTGGGACACTTGAGCCCTTGTGTCGCCATCCCCCCACCCAAGTGGTGTGTCCGTGCCCCCCATATGAGAGAGAATTTTTCCCTTTTTTGCAATTGACTTGGGGGGGCTCGAGAAGGGGCCCTAAATATAAGGTCCCGGTGTCGATCGGGGTTGGGACACTTAGGCCCTTGTGTTGCCTTCCTCCCACCCAAGTGTGGTGGCCCTGCCCCTCATAGGAGAGTTAATTTTTTCACTTTACACAATATTTGTGTAGTTCTCATTTTCACCACCAGGTGGATATTGGGGTTTTTCAGGGGTTTTACCCCTTTTGAACTCCTTGGTTGTGGGGGGGCCGGGTTCTGAGGTAGCCTATTTTTTCCGCAGTGTCCTAAAGAGTAATTCTGCAAAGTTTGGTCCAGATAGGTCAAAGGGCCTCGGAGTGTATAAAGGACAAAGATAGAAAGAAAGAAACAGACAAAGATACATTCACTTTTATATATATAGATATATATATTTATTTATTTAGATAAATACTTATTGCTGGCAACTGGTATTGAAATAACGCTAAATAGTCGAGAGAAGTTTTAGTTTGGCGTTATCAACATGTCTTTCTCAGTGAAAACAGACGACGGGCGTCCATTGTTACAGAAAAACATAATTGATCAGCTACCGGAAGGGCTGCGCAGTTCAAACTTCCGCCGGCCAACTTTCATTTTGAGGACAATAATTATTATTATTATTATTATTATGTTTGTATGTTTCAAAACTTGGGTTTCCCCAGCAAAAACAATATGGCGGGTGAAGGACCAAAGCACATACTGCCAAGTGTAAAGATGTGTGCAAGAATGATTAGGGATGTGTGCTTGTGTCCATAAATTTCCTAACTATGCGTGTAGTGTTGAGTACCACAGCCTTCTGCAGTTGTGCATAAGTGATTTTGTGAAGTCCTAGTGTGCTGAGACTGGGGTGCAATGTGTGAGGCACCAGACCAGTGGCAGACAGAACGATGGGTACAACACGTACTCGATCCTGCCTCCACTGCTTCTGGAGCTCGTGTGCTAGATCAGTGTATTTACTGATCTTGTCTGCGTGAGTTTTCTGCATGTTCTTGCTGATAGGCACTGCAATATCAATTAGATAGGTCTGTTTGTTGACCTTATCAACAAGAGTGATGTCTGGTCTGTTGTGATGTATGGTTTTGTCTGTGTGAATGGGGCGGTCCCAGTATAGTTTTTATGAGGATGACTCTAATACGCTTTGTGGTATGTACTTGTAGTACGGGACCGTGCTCTTAATAAGTGAATGTTTGTGTGCTAGTTGTTGATGAACGATCGACGCTACCTGATTGTGTCGGTGGAGGTAGTCTGTTTGAGAGAGATGGGGACAGCCTGATATCACGTGGTCGATCGTCTCATGCATAGTGTGGCATTTCCTGCATTTGTGGTCATGTGTGTTTGCATCGTGTAGAATGTGTTTCTTGTAGTTGCGTGTGGAGATGACTTGGTCCTGTATTGCGATCATGAACCCTTCGGTCTCCCCAAACAGCTCACCACTCGTCAGCCATCTGTTCGACGCTTCCATGTCGACATGAGGCTGGCTGAGTTCGTGATGATGTCTGCCATGGACAAACACCGAACTCGAAGCACTACAACGCGCAACACGCACTACATTCACGAAACACAATGTGCACCACCCCAAGTCCGCTACGGAAAGGATGACTCTTCCCCGCAAGGAGGGAGACCGAGGACTCATCAACCTCATCGTCCTACACGAAAAACAAGTACATACACTTAGGGAACATTTCCACCAAAGAGCAGAAGACTCCTCACTTCACTCAGCCATTGTCAAGGCTGACACACACCTCACACCCCTGAACCTCGAAAACTCTTCTCCAACACTCACCACCCTTGACACCCACACTCAGCAGCTACGTGAATCATGGGCTCGTAAGGAACTCCATGGCAGACATCATCACGAACTCAGCCAGCCTCATGTCGACATG
>JAFIDM010094569.1:0-10760 GCA_023159025.1 Thereuonema tuberculata
GAAAATAAAGTTTTAAATATGAAGTTTCATTGAGATCAAATACAGTAAAGCCCCGATTATCCGCGAGGGACGCGAAAAATTTTTTTAATTACGAACCTCAAAAAAAAAAACAATTTTAATCCAAGCTAACAACAGGGAAAATACATTAGGCCCTAAGGTCGAAAATTTCTGACAGGTTTATTGTGCATCGTGATCCTTTAGGCCTTCTCGGAATTTGTGGATGCAAACGTAGAGCACAGGTTTCTGCTTTACTGTACATATTTTAAAAGTTTTATATATTATGTTTTTTGTACAATAAAACGTAGTTTTTAATGGTGAAATTTTTTTTTCGTGTTACTCCTCATTTTTAGTCTTTTTTCGGGTTATCCGCGAAGCCCTTGCCACCCGATTCCGCGGATAATCGGGGCTCTACTGTAATGCTACCTTTGCTTGTTAACAATTTTGCAAAATTTCCCCAAAAACAGATATCCCTCAAAAACATATCATAAGATTCGTTCAAGTGAGAAAATGATTTAAATTTCCGATTTATATACTTAAAATGATTAATGTTTCTTTACATATATGTTAAAAATTAATAATCTCTAAATCTGAAAATTTATAATCTTTCGATAGAATTTGGCCGACTATGGACCACGTAAAATATCTCGTCATGATTATTTTTCTCCCTTCTTTCTTCTTTTCCAGTATTCTTTCATTCTTTCTTGTTTCTTCCGTCCATTTTGCTCCAGTCTTCTTCTATGCCTTTTCTTGAAAAATCTTGAATCCCTGATCTTCTTTCTGAATTCTTCTTTTCTCTCCTCCTCTTCTCCATCTATTTTCATTTCTTCCATGTCTTTTCTTACCTCTTTGATCCATGTTATCTGAAACCCCAAGGGGTTTCTGTCGAAGAAGGTGAATAATCTCTTCGTCAGTCTACCTTCACTCATTCTTTTAATGTGTCCGTAGAAAGTCACTATTCTTTTCCTCATTGTGTCAGTTATTTTTTTCAGTTTCTGTGTAGATCTCCTTGTTGATTGTCAGTTTCCATTTTCCATCTTCATATTTTGGTTCCCAGGATTCTCCGTAAGATCTCTCTTTCCTTTTTTGTACCTCGTCTAACTGTCTGGCTGTGTTTAGTGCAAGGCATTCTGAGGCGTAGAGGCCTTCTGGCCTAATGACTGTTTTGTAGTGTCTAAGTTTTGCATTTATAGATATGAACTTCTTGTTGTATACATTTTTTGTCAACTGGAATGCCAGTTCCATTTTTCTTGCTCTTGCTAGGACCGCGTCTTTATCAAGGGCGTTTGGTTGAATTACTTCTCCCAGGTATTTGCAGTTATTAACCCTCTTTATTTTCCCATACTTTGTTGTGATCTGTCTTGGTGCATCTTTTCTATTGGTCATGTATTCCGTCTTTTCATAAGATATTTGTCGTCCAGCCTTTTCTGCTGTCTCTTTCAGTATATTTATTTGTCCTTTTGCATCTTCCATGTTTTCCGCTAGTATTGCAAGATCGTCTGCAAAAGCCAGGCAGTCAATTTCCAAGTTATCTTTCTTTTTCTTCCTATTTTTATTTTTTATTGATTCCTTCCTCTTCCATTCTTTTCCTCCACACTTTCATTACTTTCTCCAGCACACAGTTGAAGAGCAGTGGGGAAAGCCCATCTCCCTGTCTTACTACTGCTTTCACCTCAAAGGATTCTGAGATCTTTCCCAAAAATTTTACCTTTCACTTCGTGTTTATTTTTAGAGTTTTTTTGGTGATTGCCATTGATTTGTCATCGGCTCCGAATTCCTCCAACGTATTGAAAAGTGTGTCTCTGTCTATAGAATCGTATGCCTATTTGAAGTCCACGAAAGTCACATGAATGTCCTTGGCTTTCAGTCTCCTGGACCTTATTATGAGTTTCAGATTTAATATCTGTGCAGCACATGATCTTCCCTTCCTGAATCCTCCCTGGTAGTCACCTAATTGTGGGTCCATTTGGGCCTCTAATCTGTTTTGTAAAGCTTTGAATAGAATTTTGTATGTTACCTAATGGAGTGAAATTCCCCTATAATTGTTGGCATCAGTTTTATCTCCTTTTTTGTGTATAGGGTGGATCATAGCTGTTTTCCAATCTTCCAGTATTTCCTCTGTTTCCAGATATTTCATATTATTTTATGTAGGCTATTGAATGTTTTGGTATCTACGCTTTTCCACATTTCTGCTGTAATCGAGTCCTCTCCTGGGGCTTTATCATTTTTTAGTTCTCTAATAATCGGTTGGATTTCTGCGAGGTTTGGTGGCTTGGAGTTTTCAAATTTATATTTCGGAGTTTATTTAGGGAATTTAGTTTTCGGTTCTTCACAGTTTAGTAGTGTTTCGAAGTATTTTGCAATATTTTGCTGTTTTCTTGGTTATTCAGGGTTATCCTTCCTTCTTCGTTTTTGAAACTTAAGTTTGGTG
Organism: Thereuonema tuberculata; assembly: GCA_023159025.1. Taxonomy (NCBI): domain Eukaryota; kingdom Metazoa; phylum Arthropoda; class Chilopoda; order Scutigeromorpha; family Scutigeridae; genus Thereuonema; species Thereuonema tuberculata. The sequence continues at coordinate 2,429 of JAFIDM010094569.1, forward strand.
GTTGATATCCTTGAAGGTTTTGCTTAAAGGCTTTGTAGAATGTTCTTGTGTTATTCTTTTTAAAGTCTTCATCTATTTGTTGTAGTTGGTTCTTGTCAAAATTCTTCTTGTTTGTTCTTATTGTTTTGCTGTTCGTCCTCTCTGTTCTTTGAAGATGATATAGTCTTCGTTATTTTTGGTTGATGTTGACCTTATTTTTTGGAGGTTTGGTGGCTTGGAGTTTTGTGGCTTTGAGCTCATCGTGGAATTCACTTTGAAGATGAGGAAGCCGTGAAAACATCCGTGCGTCAATGGCTTAGGGAAGCAAGACCATACCTTTTACCCCGCTGGAATACATGCCCTTGTGAAAAGGTGGACCAACACTGTGGAATGGACGGAGATTATATTGAAAAGTGACAAATTAATTGTCAACGTTGTGGTTTCAAAATATGTAATTGCATTTGAATTTCTTGACAATTAAAAGGAGAACAAAAAATAGGAGGCATTACTAATTGACTGACACTCGTAATTATAATAAACCAGATAAAACACATTTATGAAAAAAAAATTAACATTTATGTAGCAACATGTAAAGAAAACAAGTGTTTCTACATAGAGAAAGCAGTCAGCCATTAAAGAAATGACATTACCATTCTAAATACGCCCGCAAGAATGTCAATGCTGATGTCTCTTTAATTTATGAAATACCATTAATACCCAATACCCTGATACCCAATCTTCAACGAAAATAAAATTCTTAATAAATGCAAAAAAAGATTTTAAATGAAAATGTATAGAAAGTTACTGGATACAGCTCTCCCGTTCTTATAATAACCAGATATCCAATAAAAACATGAAATATCATTTAGACTTAATCACAATCCTTAAACAAGAGAAAACAAAAAAATAACAAAATATGTTAATTTATGACTTTTGTTTACATTACTCTTACTGTCACCAATGGTTTTTGTGTTTATTTTCATCCCAGCTTTTCCTAAGATGATTGATCAAAGCTTAGACCAAAAAGCTGGTCTTTTTCTCCTTTGTTTCTTGACTCTCCCATTTCTCTTTAAGCGATGATGACTTCAAGTGTAGAGGTCTTAACAGTCTCCTAGTCGAAACTGCCTGTCATGTCATAATTAGTCATAAGTATATTTTACATTTTGATTTATGTTTTTAACATTAATTAAGTGAGTAATGTACTTTTAAAGCTGTGATTTCCAATTTAAATCGCCATTGTTAATATGATAACGAAAACAGTTCTTTTAGACAATTAGGTTAGCTATAAATGAATTGAAAACTGACATTTTGGAGATTGTCAGAGCTGAAATTGAAAAACTTCTTGTGCAGACATATACGTATTTCGGTAATCTTAAGAGATATATCTTAAAAGGTGAAGTTCGGTTCCTCGAACACCTGCATTGTTCGATTTCAATGTGATTTTCTATGAACTCCCATGCTATAAATCTAGATATGTTCTTAGAAATTTGATGTTAATTTATAGCTACTAAGTAAATGCGGAGAGTATGTAATGAGTCACTAAATATGTTTTCTGTTTAAACCTTCGATGGTGATGCATATGAACGTTGGAAACCGCAAAGTTTGTGACAAGATGAACTCTGCACTTAGATAAAGTGCGGACTTTCAATAACAAAATTTTCCTCACTATTCCTTAAGGATATTGTTCTAATACGCTGATGTTTTTACTTACATTAGTAAAGACTGAATCCTGATTGGATATCTTTCAGCGAATATTTGCAAGACAATTGTCGAAATTATAAATGCAATAAAATCTTTAATGATTTGTCACAATAAAATATTTCCCTTTTATAATGATTCTTTATTCTCAATTGCAAATATTATAAATTTGTTACAGATTTATTTATAAATAAACATAATAATAGAAAATAACAAAATATTGCATATCCCAAAAAAATACAATTGCAAAATCGAAGCATCAACAACAGAAAAACTGTAAAGGTCGTTAACAAATCATCTAATTCTGGCAATCGAAAAACTCTTTTATTTTATTTTTTATTAGAATTTTTTTTAGAATTTTCGTTTAAAGGTTCGTGTCAATTTATAAGGCTCACAACTTATTTCAAAAATGTGTTTTTACACAAAAAAAGGTGACTTTTAAAGGTAATTTAAATTTTAAAGTAATTATCATTAAAGAAATAATACACAAGCTTTATTTTCATGCATCGTAATGCTGTCAAAGTAAGTGATGCTCTTCCTCCTCAGAGCTGGATTCAGTAACTTCCTCCTCTTCCTCCTCTGAGCAGGATTCAGTAACTTCATCCTCTTCTTCCTCAATTGTGGTGGATTCACTAAAACTGTCCTTTTCATCATCAACGTCTAATGAGAAGGCATTGTAAGATATATAGAATTTGAAGGGAATGTTTTCCCTTTTGATGACGTTTTCATAGTAGCTGCTTAAACAAGTTGCTTTCTCGTATTCTTTTACAGTTGGGTTTTTCATTAATGAATGTAAACCTATAAAGAAGAATATACAAAGTATAATTTCGTGTTCGAATGAAGCACAAACACAAAAAAATAGAAGTTTCGGATTTCTTTTCGTAAAATATTGTCTTTAAAACATTTCTTTTAATTTTATTTAATTTTCGAAAGTCGTGAAAACGACGAAAACGAGAAGCCTATCCTTATTTTAATTCTACAACATCTTCTGAATAACAACAATGAAAATTTTCCATTTTCTGGAAATAAAAACCCCACGAAAAATTAAATTCTTATTATTTACATAAGTAACTTAAATACTATAAAATTTAATCACATCTGAGCTGCGCACAGATTAGTGGACTAATGAAAACAAACTGCTATGTCTGAAAATTCCAACACCTTACAAGATTTATATATTAGCTTCAAACATTCTTCAGTTTATGGATTTCAGATCGTGTTATGCTTATGAATATAATGTAAGTTAAAATCGTAGTATGGGTTCGGAGGAGCATTCTCCGAATTTTCAGGTCTTAAGTTAAAAATATATGGTTAACACGATTTGCTTCAATTACTGAAGAAAGATGCTGCCGGCCCTGGTTAAAAAGATTATTTCCTATGTTTAACTAAGCATATCGTTTAGATTAGAATCTGACTTATGGAAATTCAGAAACTAAATAGGAAACCGGAGTACTGTAATGACCGATGTAACAGCGACATAGATTTTGTTAGCACAGCAATGGAAGACTGTCACAGGTCAGGCTTCCTCCTCCAGCACAATTCGTCGTTGTTCGTTTAACACAGGGTTAATCACTCGCAGACGATCGCTCCTAATTCATTTGCTAATGAATAACAGACTCAGGCTGCAATTGTGTCTCTAACAGTGTCTTTGGTATGCTGATTGGCAAACACGTTTTGTTTCAATTTCATGCCCCACGATGAACGCATACTTGTTCGAAGTCATCTTGGTAAAGGGTCATCTTACAGATGTGTTTTGCAGAGCATCATGCCGCTCAATGCAAAATATCATATTTTGGAGAGATATTGGGCCCAATTCACGAACTCAGGGAGCCCTCAACTTCATTCAGAGATAATACCACAGGTAATACCATTCCTTCAAGGTTGTCCTGGAACTATATTCCAGACGAAGAATGATGCCCATTCGTGACCCATGAATAATATCGAAAATATGAATAAAGAAAAAACAGTGAAGAATTGAATAGATGAGAGCGTTGTATATCTTTGTATGGCTTTGATTTTCCACAGTTCATTCAATACAATATCAGAGTTTCTCTATATTATATTTTTTTCTTTCATGGAACTAAGAAGCCACTATGAAATGAAAATGAATTTGCGCCTGCTGACCTGAGACATAAACGTGCAAATTATAATAATAATTTTTTTTTAGAGTTGTCCAAATTGAATTTTGTGTGTCCAAATGCAAATTAGTGTGTTTCCAAAAATTCAGTTACGTACTTATCGACGTTACGGTGAACTATCTTTAATTGTGTGTCTCCATGTATCATTTAGAGATGAGGAAGTGCAACATGTATCAATTGTAGGAAGTGCAACATGTTAGTATAATTTCCAGAGAAACTATTATTAATTTGGTCTACAACAGCAGTTTTAACTTACCAATAACTCTTTGAATTCTCAATTCAATAATGCATGTTATTGTGTTCCCCTTGATTTTGCCCTTAAATTCTAGAGTTCGCAAGTTTGAACAGCTGGTGATCAAATTCAAAATTTCATCATCCACGGGTAAACCATCATCATCAATCGATGATAATTCGAGAGTTTCTAAGAACATCACATAAGACGGGGTTAAAATGTTATTTTATAAATCTTTATAATCAACAATCAATCAAAACTAATCTTAGGTAATGAAAAACATAATTCTTAATTTCTTATCAAATACAATAATTTCAACTGATCTTCGAAAAGATCTAAATATAATAAAGATACTACAAACAAATTAAATATATTAAAATAAATTATTAATATAAGCCAAATAGCTTATGCCTAATGTTCTGAAATTCTACTTAAAAGGCTGGAAGCTTTACAGTTGTGTCCATCTTCATTACTTTTCTTGTACTTTACTTCATTAGTAAGATCTTATTTATAAAACATTGACAACTGCCTTCATGAGCATGTTCTTCACAAGAGAAAGATGTGCCGAGATAATCAGGCAAGGGAAAACAATTGGCCAATTTAAAGAAAATAAATTTGTACATATATCACTATTACTAAAAAGTTAGGTTCTCATTATTTTTCGAAATTTATTAAGCATTCGTTTTTAATGAAATGTACAACAGTCATATTTGTTCTTAGGATAAGCTGAAAACATATTCACCTACAGTATTTGAAAAGTTCTGATAGTAATATTGAAGAAATTCTGGTTCCATTGAATTCCTGAAGACATCCAGATCCTTTATAGGAAGATTACTTGGAAGCAACTCTTTCAACAATGTTAGATCATAGTTACCTCCTTGAACTAGAAAACGAAAACAAAATATTTCGAATAGTTTAAATAACGCAAATAACTCAATTAAGTAATTAATTTTTGAGCATCATTGTAAGATTTACTAAGATTATCTACAGTACAGTTTTATTTGCTTTATATTTTAGTTTTATTACATTTATTATTTTGTTCTTTTGGGGGGTGGATGTTTGTGTGTGTTTGTGGAAACTTAAGTACTTTTTAGAGCACAGGAATGCATCTTCCTGAAAATTGACTTCATGGTTTAAGAAGTTTATGGTGTTGGTTCTAGTTAAAAACTAAGCGGATGAAGACGATAGAAATTTCCGAAGGAACCGAAGCAAAAAGGAACGTAGCAATCTTTTATTCACAATTACTTACTAAAACAGAATTGGTTACATGAGACTAAAAGTACTTGGATTAGATATCTTGTCAGTAAAAATTTTTTTTTACGAAATTGATTTAGTTTGTAGTTAGTTGATACAATAAGAGTAATCCTGTAGTTTAACATTCTATTTTTTTTTTTGCGGGTTGGAGGCGGCGGATTCGATTCCCAGCCTCGGCGGAGGGCGAGGATTATTCCACGATCCTTTCTCCTCCAAACCGGTCTAAGGACATTCTCTGCCTTCTATAGAATGGGTCCCGGAATTTTTTCCCGGGAGTTAAAGGCGGTCGGGCGTCGAGCTGACCCCCCGGCCCCAACTTCCTCCCGTTCGTCGAACTGCGGGAGCATGACCTCCCGCGATCCCTCAAGCCTGTCTTTAACTTTATCTCAAATTTCTATTTTCGAGTAATTTTTAAAGCTTTTACATAAAAACGCGCATCTTTAATGAATGTTCCTCAAAATGCCATTCTTTTGTAGAATCTGTGGTTAACTTTTAAGGAAAACAAAGATTATTAAAATACTTATAAGCTGGACTATGTCAATTTGGCAAGTTCTTTCTAAAAGTCATTTTCGTTCGCAGTTTAAAAGTTTTCAAAAGAATAACAATATCCCAATACAAAGCGGGCACTGGGAATGCTTCAACTAAGTACAACACAGTGTATGCATCTCAAATGAGTACCAGCACCTCGTGACACTGAACGCCCTTTATCAATGTTTGATAATTCACAACGGTAGGCAGAAAAACGTGGTGCGTACGGCATGGGTGACGTTACAGCAATATATCTCTGTCATTAAATTTATTTATGAGTCGAAGGGCAACATCTATTCAGCAAGACGCCTACTTGATGAAGAATATGGTTATATTCGCCGTGAATTAGTTTGGTCTATAGTTTCGTCCAATGGTATTGTGGGACCGTTCTCGTTCCATGACACAGTGAATGGCTAACGCTACTTGGAGTTACTGAAGACACAAGCTTAACTGATTCTCACACAACCAAGCCACATCATGTTTTCGACCTACAGGCTAATAAAGCAAGGAGATCGAACGTCATTCTATTTTGAGGGAGCTATGAGAGAAAGTCTGCCACCGTCTCGCCACACGACAGCAGGACTATATATATTCTGATGGTTTTGACTGGGGGTATCTTCGTCATTAGAGGGAGCATTGATAGGTCATTACATTGTTGTTGGAGTTTGCAATTGACGCGGTCATTTAATTGTTGCTTAAAATATTCCTAATATACAACTCCATCAATACTTACGTATCCTAAATCCAGTACGGAGATCAGGAATCAGCGAAATAACGTTTTCCCACGATACAACAGAAATTTTGGGGTTTTTATCCATATCTTCAAAAAGTGTCAGATGGATATATTTCAAACTCATCTTACAGCTGTTAGCTATAACAGACAGCAAATTCGCTTCAAAATATTTCCATTCCAGGAATAGTTCAGTCAATTGTGAATAGTTTTTGAGAAATTGTTGTAGTATATCCGACACACAACTGAAATAAAACATTAAGCACAATATAATTAAATATTCACTATTTTCCAGGGAATTACGAAATTCAGAAATAAAGTAAATAACGAGAAACAAGCTTAGTGATATTTAAGTTGAAGAAATGAAAGTGTAGAGATAATACCTAATATCTCCGAAATTAACGAGCTTAGTTAAATCCAATATTCTCATGGTGTTGAGAGACTGCGCATCAATGGAATCTAATAATAAACCTCCATTGATAATAGAACTAAACAGATGTAAAGTGAATTAAACTAATTGCTTTTGTGTTCGTATGAATTTTGCTGCTGTGAGAATGGCTTCTTCGTAAATATCATTGTCATATATTTCAAGCCAGAAACCCTCGATAGAGAATTTCTGGAGTTGGGGAAGTTGATTGCTTTCCAAGAGTCTAGAAATGAAATTGAAATAAATGAATTACAAGAGTATTTTTCGTTACTTTCTTATCTCTCTAATTAAGGTTAGGCATTGTTTTGATTTGAAAAACATAGTAAAACAACACTAAGGCAATGAAACCGGAATTAATTAAATGCCAAATAAATATTGTCGATTTCAGTAAAGGAGAACGTTGAGTTTTACCAAACAAATACCGATATTAAATTTGTATTTAATATCCACTAATTCTAGGTTAATCATTTCGTACTATTAGGCATAGTTCGATGCGAGAATAATTTTGTTAAAAGAAAAACAACCAAGATACAATTTTCGTGCCTACATGGCAAGAACACATAAAAATCAGAAAATTTTAATAGTTTAAAAAACTGGATGTAATTCTTCCTCCGTTCTAGATGTTCTTTGTACTTTCCTTCTTTTTTATTATTATTATTAACAATTTATTAACAATTTGTTATGAATACTATAATTCAGTCCTACTATATTGTTTGAAAAACAACCTGTGTTGTAGGTGTAGAGATTTAGAATAAATATAAACTACAAAGATAAAAACATAAACAATTTTGAAACTTTATACAACGTAAAATTTATTAATGAGAACAAATTTAGGTAAATCTACTAAAAACAAGATGATCTGTGACATAATAATATTTTTTTTTCAAATTAACATTCTTTTTACCCAGAGTCTAGCGTTCAGGATGTATGGTTAAACTATCCTGATCAATTACAGCGTATTTAGGCTTTGTTCGAAATCGTTTTTATTTCTTCAAAACATAGTACAGGGTTTCTAAACCTTAGATCAAATCTAAAAATATCCCATGGTAGCAAGATATGAAAGGAAGGGGAAGTGACATAGGAAAAACAATAGTGATTTGATTCAGTAGATTATGCATTGCGGGCAATAGAATTTCATTTCGAAAGTAGCAAAAAAAAAAGACTATATTTCCCTTAAAAATACTGTTTTATAATTTTATATTTCCTGTTCGTATTTATACACGTTATATTGTATCTGAACTAAACAATTAGGAAACACTTCAAAAATTGAAAACCGTTAACTTTTATTCTATTGCATTTAAAAGAACGTAATTTAATCTCCACAGATTAATAATGTGGAACCTTAA